>JAQFYM010003475.1:0-18548 GCA_034694785.1 Agrenia bidenticulata | reverse complement strand
TAGTTTAGACTGTATATTTGTCTGATATTTTATAAATGAATTAAATGTAAATTTTTGTATACAAAATAAAATTATTTCTAGTTATTCCGGATTATCTAAATAATTTTTCTGTTTAAAAAGACATTAAATTAAAAAAAAAGTAATTTTTATAAAAAATCAATAGCAATTGAATCCAGCTATCCATTGTAAAAATTTAGAAAAAATACTAATTTTTCTATATGCAAATTTCAATTATTAAAAATGCATTTTTGACCAATATCGATATATATTTATTTTTTGCGTATTCTAGATTTGTATGTATTTTCAAGTATTATCTTTTTTTTTTTGCCATTTTTAACATTATTATTAAGGAAACCCAAGAAGTCTATTAAAAACAGAAAAAAATGCTTTATATTCCATTTTTATGCTTTTTAATGCTATTTATTTTTTTATAAGGATAGTTATTTTCTACAGAATTTAAACCACCCAAAATATTGACGTAAGGCCTAGGATGCGCATCGTAATTACACATATGAGATCCTTCTCATTCCTATGCACAAATTTATGTAAATCTGGCAGATTTAGTCTACCAAGCCTTTTTTAGTATATAAAATTTGTAAAATAAGACAATGGCTTACTTTATATGACTAAAATTTTATAAATAAGTTGAAAGGATCGCAGATAAAGGTATAAGAGAGTAAAAAAAACCGAAAAAGACGCATTCCAATGTTCATGGTCAAAAAAAAAGTATCCGCTGACACGGGTCTTACGCAAAAGCAACAAACTACAATGTAAATATAAATAGTAAACTACAAAAAACAGTAATTCCCGTAATGCTAGCAAAAAACCAAAAAATATCAATAATTATAAAAAAAGTCTGCAATATTCAATTTTTATTTTTCCTCAAGTATTCTTATAAGGTTATTTTAAGCTAACAATTATAAATAATTTGATTACTCTCTGTTAGTCTGTTTCTCTTTGCTGTTAAAATGTCATTGACCTTTGAAAAACTTCTTTCTACGTCTGTACTACTTGCAGGAAAAGAAAGGACCTTCAAAGCTCATTCTGACATGTTATGCATTTTTATACTATGCGTTTTGTAAAATGAAATTGGATTGTGAAATTGACGAGTTCCTTCTCGATAATATTATTGTAAAAGCAAATCTCATAGTTTTTGATTTTTTTATACTCAAAACATAACCATTCATCTAGAATTGATTGCATTTTTATGTTATAGGAAGGATCAGCAAAGTGTAACACTTTTTCAAAAATTAAAAGCCGCGTGCTTGTACGTGACATATTCTCGGAATTTGTTAAAGGAATACTTGCTTTTTTATAAAAGTAGGTGCATTGTATCGATATTCAGAATCCGTTGTTATTTATGCATTTTTCTCAAATCCACTTTTAACTTTTAGAATGCACTTTATCAAATCATCTGCTATTAATGCGATTTTTGATATTTTGTAATTAATGAGGCTCTTTAACTGCATCTTGCAGATCATTTACAGCTGCGCATGTATTCGATTCCAAATTCTCCATCCATTTAATTGTGGCGTCAAAGTAGATGTGGTAGTGTTTCAAAGCTAAAATCCAGGTTTCCTCACCGCGTGAAAACAGGGACCGGAGGCACTTCTTTTTTTAAGTTTATTTTGGAAGTATTCATAATATGAATGTCGTCTAGATGGTGCTTTTAAAAGTGCGTTTTTTATGCATGATATAAATTTATCTGCCAATCGGCAGCCCAATCGAATTTCCTATCAAGCAAAATGTAATATATATGCCCAGCAAGTACTGTAAACGAGTCTCGGACATATCCTTGCAGTTTTTTTTTTTCCGCTTCGATCATATATGAAGCAATGTCACTTATAACACCTAATAATCTGTCCTCGACAACGTAATTAAATCTAAACAAATTATTACACCGTCAATACTTACATCCGCATTGCATTTTTCTACAATTAAAACTTCTACAAGCCTTGGTGGGTTTAGCTCTCATTGGAGGTGCAATCAAAGTATTAATTATTCTCCTGTTAAAAATGTCTATTGTTTCATCAACTATCATATAGTAATCTTTGCTTGCAACATGCATACTAGGGATATCTTGATCTTCTTCCTCCATATCTGGCAGCATTCTTCGAAAGGATGATTCACATGGGAGCTTGTCAAATTCGGATAGTTTACCATTTTTATTAATCCATATTGTTAAATTTAAATTACGTAACACAAAGATAGATATTCCCTGCACTAAGCCACGATAAAATGAACGCAAAACCATCTTTTTTGCAGCTTGAAACCATCAATCTTTGTAGCTAGCTGTAGCTTTGGTTTTTCTCTCTTAGCAAATAACTATGTTAATGAACTTTAAATATGTTGCTTAATTATAGCTTTCTTGATGAAATGTACCTCGCTGTTGCAAAAAAGTACAACTAAGTTTATTTTCACGGACAGCAAATCCTTCATCTGGATACCTACGCAATCTCGAGTTTGCTATGATGTTTTGGCATTTTGGGGTGCAATAAAAATCATATTGTGAAACAAATTACATAGATTAAGAATACAAAAAATATGCTTTTTAATGCTTCAAGATGCGTAAAAAAATTAAAATATTGTTTTGGCAGGTGTTTGAATTGTATTTACATACACTTTGCATATTTAAATGCATTACTTTAGCTTAATGCGATAAATGCATATTATTCTTCGGTTTTTCTTAATTATATTGCATGCTACTTCAATAACTTAAAAGAAAAAGTGTACGTTAATATTTTATGAGGTGGGCTCAATAAGTATTTCTCTTATTAAGATCTTTTTAAGAACAAATACAGCCCTATAAAACGGTTGGAGATGACAAAGAAAGCATGTTCTCATAAAAAATGACCTGGTGTATGAAAAAGGCAAAGCATTATGAAGTTAAGGTAATATGATCATCTATACATGTATTCTATTGCTTCTTATTTATTTACTCTATATATTGTTTCTATGTTGTTATTGTTCGATGGAAGAGAAGGAATGATCATATATTTTTATTATGTAAAATGTGAATTAAAGTTTGCATAATCAATGTAACTCCAATAAGATATAAGAAGCAGCCAATTGTTCTCAATATATTTTAGTACAAAAAAAGACATACATAATTTATTACAGTAAAAGAAAAAATTATACGTAATTATGTAGTATACGGATTCTTAATTCAATGTCATATTTTCCATTAAACTTAAAATAACTTTACATTTGTACATTTTACAGCAAACTAATACGTCTATAAGTATCGACCACATACCCTGAACAAGAAAATATTCGCTCGCGAGGCACGCTTGAGGCGGGTATCATTAAATAGTTTTCAGCATTTTAAAACGAAAAGCAAAATACTTTTTGTTTAATTTCTTAAAGGGCAAGGAGTCAATGTCCATTTTACTTTGTCTAAGTTTTTTTTTAATTATCAGATTATTTATATTCTGCATTATCGAATTCAGATTCTATTAAAAGTTTCTATCTATTTATGTTAAAGTAACGGCATATTTACACAATTAATCTTTTCCTATTAGTTTAAGCTGATTTATAATAAATTGTTATATAGAATTTGATTTTTCATTCTTAAAGCATGTCATAAACTTAAATCGAACATCTAAAAATGTGGCAGAACCTATAATTAAGATGTTTATCACTTTTAATGAGCTAAAAAAAACTTTCGTCTTCTTATTAAATACCGTTTAAACACATTTTTTATTTATAACATATGTGATTATATAGCTTCTTAAATGTATATTTATCATAGCTCGTTTTGGTTTGCTTGTACCGTAAGTGCCGTCTATCTTTTTAAGATTATAAGCGCGAGTGCTGTAAACCAAGAACCAATTCTGAGTTGCTGCTATTGTCCTGGACGCTCTTTCTGCGCGCAAACGACGCACAACCCAATTTAGTAACTATTTGCGCGTAAAAACATGTAATATATGCCTATATATGCACACTAGTTTTTGTTTTTCTATAAAAAGTGGCGGACCTTTTGCAGTCCTTACCCAACACATCTATATATTTTTTTTCTTAAATCTAATAAATTTTTTAACATTGACTCCTTGTATATGTTTATTTCTTTAATCTAGTAGAGTGGTTGTGTCAGCCTGACACTCGTGTGCATTTACCTTTTGATAGGAAAAAAAGCCGATGCATATGGCTTGCTTTCCGAAGCCACAAATATTGACGCTTCTTTGATTGGCTGTAATAGAAAAATAAATATTCTAAAATAATACAGCCTTTTTCTGTGTAACTCATGTATTAAATTCTGTTTCTTTTGTTACGCCAATACTAGATAAATGTGGCGTTTTGGTTACAGAAATCTTTTTATCTTGTAAAGGTGGAGCTATATTTTGTCACTACATCCTGTAAAAGCATTTTTATAGCTTTTATAGTATTTACTTAATGATCCGGTAAAATTCAGTGGCAGTACGGCTGTGCAAATGCCCAACAATTGCTCAAACATTATTCATTTAATTTTTAAGGGAATCATTATATATCATGTGATGAATACATATTTGAATGTTTTGGGGAAAATAAATTACGCTGCTTAAATAAAGTACCCATCTAGTCTTTATCATATTTGGCGCATTATCATAAGTTGCTGTAGTTACTTTGTTAGCTAAATCATATTTTTGTAGTTTTTATTTTATTTTTTCGCATATATTATAAGCTGTATTTTAAACTAACAATGTAATTTTCTAACCAGATATAAGTGTAATCTATACTATGAATATATAAAATGGATAGTTTTTACGATTTATAATCATTAAATACTGCAGTTCATGTATCAGTGGTTATAGATATATTCTTTACATTGACTTTATTTCTCTTAATGCTAATTTTTGCTTTTAAAAGAAATTCGGTCAGTATTTTTCAATGAAGTTGTTTTTGTTTGGTATGGAATAATCTGCTTTAAGTGCATCTACTTATCGTTGAAAATTTTTTGAATCCAAGATAGAAACGGCAAACCATCTTCTATAATGTATTTTTTATTAATATTTGGTCAATGATTATGCTTTCTTTGCCAGCTGTTGCAAAATATTCTTCAATTATAGATGGATGCTTTTGTTGTAAATGATTTATCAAGTTTTTAGTATATCCATTTTTGGTCACCAAAACTTTGCAGATTCAGCGGGTTGAGTTAATGTCGTCTGTTTGCTTTTAAGCTGACATACATGACTTCTTTTATTTTTTCTTTTAACAAGAGGAGGCGTTGTATTTTGTGTAATTTTTGTATTTTCTTTTTCTGGTACCATTGCAGAGAAATTTGTAATTTTTTTAATAAGTTCTTAATAAGAAGCTATAAATAAACTAGGTATAGTTAAATTATTAAGCCCAGCCCTAATAATTTTATGGCAACTAGAAATCAGTAAACATGGTGTAATGCTGGTTGAAAGAAATCCGAAATTATTTCAAAAATTTATTGCAATAATTGCATAAAACAATTTTGCTACAAGCCCCGCCAAAAAAACAAATATATTTGTATGAAAAACATGTAAAAATATTAGAAACTGCAATTTTTTAGTCGCAAAGTATAAATATATCTATATAATGTTACACAGGACAATGTTTTACAAGGTAACAGTGTTTTGCTGCGATCTTGTATGTTATATTTCTCCAAAATGCCGAAAAATAGACTAGTCTCATGTATATATCTAATTTTCAAATTAGAATTTATAGAAAAAAGAATATTTTGTATTTTTTTTGCATCTTTAGCAAAATGAATGTTTATTGTGTATACCATTTTATAAAAAATTTTAAATGAACAAACTTAATATCGGTTGCTATATTTTGTGTTCTGTTCAAACTAATGAATACGGGGAAGCAAAAACGCAAAAGAAAAGAATAAGTGCGCTTCGTATATCTTACAATTAAAAACAAAAGCATTTATGTATATTTTATTTTCTGATGAAATATGAACATGAATTTTGAGTTGCAAAAAGTAATGTATTCTGATTTATGGGTTTATAACAAGCAACCTTAGCATAAATTAAAAGCTACAAGTCTTTTTTTTGGTACATATCTAAACAGAAAAATGGCCAGAATCGCGTAAAAAACCAACAATCAAAATATTAAAAAATCTTTTTATGTAATGTAGTCGGTTTTTGTACGTAAAAAATCGCTGTTGACTTCCATTTATGATTTTAGGGACTTAGTAAAGGATTACGTTATTTAAAAGGATAAAATAGATTTAGAATACTAAATATGTTAGTCTCTACCGGTTTCAAACGAAAAAAAAAGTGTTTTATACGCGAGGGTTAAATTAATTGTGATAAGTAGTATGTATAAGTGTAGAGAACTACTTTACCTGATTTACAGTATTTTTTTCTACAATCGTAATAGTAATTATTGTTTATAGTTGGTATAAAACAATTAAAATGTAAAATAAACATGTTTTCTGCTTTGTATAAACTTTTTTAAATCATACACTTTAAATGTCATTTATATGAAATAAGATTTACGAAAAAGGTCTTGATAGATAAATATATAGAGAAAATATATTTTTTTAATAATAATTTACGTATTTGTTTTCTTTATATATAATTGCGATTATTTATAATTAAACCATAAAATTATCTTTTTTGAAGTAAACACCAGTTTGAACGAATAAAAACAATGAATTACAATAAAACAAAATTTTTTACTACATTTTCTAGTTTGCAATTTTTATTGGTAAATTGGCCGTACTAGCGCAAACTTAAAAAGGGTATTTCAATTTAGAATACAAAAAATTTTCTATCTCATTTAAGTCACTCACAATAAAAGCGGTTTAATCAATTTTTTTTAACTAATAAAAGTTTTGAAAGCCCATATTTGTTGTTTACATTACATCTGCTGTTTTTATTTTCTAAATTAACAGGCCACAGTTTATAATAACAAAAATTAAGTTTGCAAATTTGTTCGAAAGCATTAGCAAAAGATTTTAAACACAAAAAACAGAAAAAAGTGCGCTTAATTGATAGTCTTATTTTGATTTTATACAAATATTTTTCTAAAAGTGTAATATTTTTTAAATTTTAACATTTTAGTAAAAAACTTAAAGCTAATTTTGATCTTTACATATGCTTTTTCAATTAGTTTTATTTTTTTTTGAAACAAAATCTTAACATAAGAAAAAAATGAACATCAACAAAGAAGTTATATGCATTATTACGCTTACTTTACATTTGAAATAAAAATATTTTTTTTTTGTTATATAAAATACAAGTATGTAAGGATAGATAAAATGTAAAAACACAACGCCTACTTTTTGAGTAACAGTAAAAATATATTTATGTTATCTTAAATATCCTAAGATATATGTTCATTAGTTAATATATTCTGTATATCAAAAAGAAAAATGTTAAGGCTTTTTAAAAAGAGAACACATAACAGAGAAAATTATAATTTTGTGCTTTTTGTTGCCACAATATTATATCTCATGTTTGCGTGTCCGAAAGTGTTTTTAACTTTTTTAAAAAGATATATAAAATAAACAAAAACACAAGTAAAATTCTGTTTTCTTTTTATTCCTAACAGTAAAGACTCATTTAAAAAAAACATATCTTTTTACAGTGTTTGAAAATATTTTTATTGCTGCATATTGAACTCAGAACGTGTTCTTTTGTGTAACCCAGGAGCCCACTCCCAAAGATTTTGGTTTCTGGGAATTGGTTCCTGGGCGCGAAAAAAGAACATGTTTTATAAATTTTAAGGGTTTTATGATAAAACGTATATTAGGCATGAAGAAAATATACCAAATGAACAAAAGATTTCACAAAAAAAGACTTCTTGCAGAGATTATATATATAATACTGATTGTATTTTTTTTTAAAATTTAATACGGATACTTACCTTAAAACAATGTAAAAGACTGCCATCAACGTATATTATTTGTCATCATGTTCTTGTGTCTAGTTTACATAGAAATTAAATGCAAAAGCGCCTTCTATACCAGGTTAAGTAAGAAATTGCTGTCAGAAAACATAAATATTAATATTTTTTGATTTGATCATTTACGTGAAAAAATTATATATTAGCAAAAAAAATGTACATATTTTACAAATAGATATTTGGGCATCTAATAAGGGGTTTTTAAACAATTTTTATAACTGTCAGACTATTACTTATTTAGGCATATATCAGCAGAAAACATATATCCTGTGCAAAATAAGTTTATACTGACAATTTCAGAGTAAAAACTTTCTCGACAGCAAATTTTCTATCTCTCACCATTTTCAATATACATTTGTATATAATTTTGCAACTTAGTCTGCAGGTGCACTTTTCTTTTAATATTCGATCATTGACGGTCTTTCAGTGGCATAAGTCAAGAAAAATGCTGATTATAGCTTTTCAAAGCATGATATATAAAATTTATCGTTTATCAAATAAACCGCATATCAATTTCATATTTTTGCATACAATTCAGTAGTTTTATGCATATAAAGAATACCCTAATATACATCTGCAAAAATAAGGAATTATAGTTATCATCTTTATTATATGAAAAGTTATGTTTAATAATAGTTTTTTTAATGTTTATATTTACTCTTTTATATTGCTTAAATGTTCCAATGTTGTTTGTAGAGCGGTTTTGCCATATAGGTATTTTTCTTACGCTTGAATTTCCCGAATTTTGCCTTTTTTTTACATTATTTTCTTGCAATTTAGACTTTTTGTTGTTGTTTGTGTAGATTCAGCTTTTACCTTTGTTTGTACTGCATTTTATACGTTGTTTAAAGTTTTTTGCGATTTTTTTGTTTTGCTGTAATTTTTTTGTCATTTTAAAAAAAAAATAATAATTTGTATTTTTTGCTGTTTTTTTACTTTTCTTCAATTAAATGCATTTGTTTTATGTAATATTCTTTATAAACCTTTTCGTTTTTTTTTATTTTATTTTCTGTTATTTTTAATAACATTTTCATTTCAAAAAAACCCAGACCCCAAGAAGGTTTTAAATTCCTGAGAGTCTGGGATTTTTTTAAAATCTTGTTCTTTTTTCTGGGTGCAAATTCCTGAGTGCGGCATCCAGGAATCTGCACCCAGATATTTTTTAGTTTTGAATCATAAGAGAAAACCTTTAGGAGCCAAAAAAAGAACACGCCCAAAAGTAGCATTTTTTTTTTGCAACATTTTTTTTTTTTTTGCATTTGTGTTATAGTATATATTTCTTGTATTTTTTCTACATATATTAAAGATGCACTTTGTTCATCTTATATATTTTTTCAGTGGTTCTTTAATAGTATTGCGCAAACTATCCTTGAAATTTGTGCATTTTTGTAATTTATTTTACGTCTAAAAAAGTCCTAGGTATAAAGTTGATTATTTTTTTTAGAATGATTTTATATATATTTTTTTTATATAAAAATACAACCTGCTATAAAAAATTATGTTTTTATTTTTTAGCAGTTTTGTTTTCTTTACATATCTGTTACCCTGCAATCGTTTCAATTATTCAATCTTGAAGAAAAATTTAGTCAATACTTTTTTTCTGAAAAAATATATTCTTCTTATCTAAATACAAATATCTAAAAAAATTATTTCATTACACAATTTTTTTTACATTTGCCTTATTTTTTTTTTTAATTTTTAATGATATTTATAACTTTATGTAAGAACGACAAGTTTGAACTTTGTATATATTCCACATTCACACTTTTGCTAAAATATAATTTAATATTAATAAAATTCGTGCACATTTTTTTTTTAGCGTTATAAATTTATAATTACTTTAAAGAAATGATTTTTGTTTTTAAAAACATAGAAAGTCATAGAAAAAAAAATTTATATTAAATGAACTTGAATCAAGGTAAATATCCTTATGAAAAAGAAAGTGTGTCAATTTAATATATATTAGTCTACTTTTTTTTATTTATAGTTTTAAAGTATACAAAAATTTTTAAAAAATAATTTCACCATCCCTTTTTGATATTATTTATGCTGTAAAAATTCAATAATTGAATCTCACATTGTCAAATAAACAAAATAATTTTGATTTAAGAAAAACACTTTTCATAATTTATTTTCGTATAAAAATGTGTATATAGATTTTTTCTTTTTCGTATGATTCTCTAAAGGTTTATCTTACAACTACTTAAAATTAAAATAAAATAAACTTTTTGATTGAATATTTTCCTGACTTAACATGTTTATGTATTTTTTTTTGCTTTTTATTTCTATTTTGTTTAGGTTTCGGTTTCGTTAAAAATAATCTACAAATTAAAAGATATAGTGCTTCATTGAAAATTGTAATGACATATAAAAAAAACAAATTAGGTGCCAAAAACGGGTTTTTTTTTCAAGTATTAATTGTCTTAAATGCTCGGGTTGGTCACATGGGATTTTCCCCAATGATATTTGTGTCAATGTGACATATCTAAACCAATCATGTAAAAAAAATCATAAAGGTCTATGATCTATTGTGGGATGAAAATGTAGTCAGATTGAGATAGTTGTAAAATGCAAGTTTTTCAGTTACGTCTTTTACTGAAAAAGTCGCAAAAAGCATCAAAATATATTGATGTATAAGTATATTTACAAAGACTTAAGGTGTAAAAACGTTCATAGTTCTTCTTTGCGTTATGATTTTATCGATATACTTTTTAAAATTTATTTTACGTTAAGTCACTAAAAAAAAAGGTTTATAAAAAATGCAAATGCAATTTTTTTTTTCGTTTTTTTTTGTTTACGCTTATATAAAGTAAGTTTTCATGCTTTTTTGATTTTTTTTTTTTATTTCTGATAATATTATCATCAAAATATTATCGTTGATTTTTTCTTAATTCTTAAGATTTGCATTATATACATATAATTGTAGAAAAAACAGTAATAAAAAACACTGCAAAACAGAAGATATATGGTTCATTTAATATAATTTTCTATTGGCGCGTGCACAAAACAGTCGAGTACGGTTTTCATCAAATGTAACTAATTATAAAAAAACATACGCTGGGAAAAATTTTAAAAACCTTTTTTAAGACAATTTTATTTTACGAGAAAATTGCTTGTGTATATCATAATTTTATGCAATAAACTAGCAAAGAGAATGCATATGTTTGAATAAAAAAATATATTTTAAACTTTAAAAAATGCAAAATTATACCGTAAAAAAAATTTCTAAATTTATTAAATTACACTTTAAGTATGTAAAAAATAGTAAAAGAGTATTGTTCCTAATCATCCAGCACAAAAAAATGTCTTTGATATACATACTTGCCCAAATATGCATAAAAAACAATTTAAATTTTATGCAAAAAATAAGAATGTTTTTTTTCTGCAAAATGTGTTTATTTTTGCTCAAAATGGTCAATTAAAGTAAGATTATACTTTTTAAAAGAAAAAAAGAAAAACTAAATTTATTGTATATGTAAATAAACTTCATACACATGTTTTATAGTTAAATTTGTTAATCATTTTGATTTAAATCATAACCTTTATGTTAAAAAAATTCTTTATGTAAACTAAATATATTTGTAAACTGGCAATAAAAGCCAGGTAATTAAAATCCACTTTTTTGGTGTAGAAAAATATCAATCTAAAATATGCAATTTACTGCACTGAGTAAAAGAAAACTGTTATCAAAAAGAGATTATAAGGTTTTGATTTGTTTTAGCACATTTTTATGTTCCAGCAAGTATTTTTATCTAATACCTTACAGTAAATTAAGACTGATTATAGCGGTCAGCAAAAAAAAAAGAAAAAATACTAGAGACTTGCAAAAAGCTTTTTAATTGAAATTTATATGTTTTTACTACCATAACAAGTAAAAAAAACATCGGCAAATAAATTTTTGTATATTTTCTTTGTATTTATACTGATTTTTTGTGTTAAAAACGAGCAAGAAGTTTTTATTAGAGTGTAAAACTACATTTTTATAGAAAAATTCTGTACATGCAAAATACAATTTTATCGAAAAACCCAATGTCAAGTATGTTTATACAAAAAAAAAGAACATGTTTAAAAACTTGAAACCCTTTTTTAAAACAATTGTAAAACTAAAATATATATGGCTTTTTTCTTTTAATTGTGCAAAAAAAAAAAAAAACAACAGTATTTATGTTTTTCAAAATTTTGCTGTTGTTTTTGTAAGTACCTAAAGTGCATATTACTATAAGAAAAAGGTCACGGGAACTCTACGAAGTAAAAAATGGTGAAGGTTTCCTTTTTGCATTACTCGCATATTCTGCTAGCATTATAGTCTTCTATTCATAAAAAAACTAATCTTTTTGCTCGTTTACAGTGTAAGAAATATATGATGAAAACAAAATGGAAAAGTCTACTACAAAATATAAAAAACATAAAAAAGTTCTTTGTAAAACTGGTTTTTTGCGCTTTCCAGCAACTTTTTTTTTTTTGCATTCTAAACTTCGTTTTTACTAAAATATAATTAAGAATTCATATATAAACACAATATTTTGTAGCATTTAACTTTTAAAAATAGTGATTCGTAATCATAGGAAAAATTTTTTATTATTTTTCTGATTTTGTGAGTTTGAAATGGATGCATATAACACTTCTCGAATCTGTTTAATAAAGATATCTAATTTTATTTTTACACGTGTTGACGTTGAAAAAAGTTTTTAAATATTATTTTAATACTTGAACTACAAATAAAAAGTTATATGCTGTTGCGTGCGTTGCTCAGAAATGCTTTGCTTTACCAGTTATAGTTTTTCATTTATCTAGGCAACTTTCTTGACATAAGAGCACTTAAATTAATGTTTTTTATTAAAATGTTTACAAATGACACGAACCATAGTCTGAAGGTTTTACTTTAAGTTACTTTAAATGGTTTATTCCATGGGTTCAAAAAAATATAAAAATACAGATAGAATTTTGAAATACTTTTTTGGTATTTTTTAAGTCACATTATTATACAATCTAAAAAAAACATTAAAATTAAATGAAATCGTAAAAAAACTTTATACGATCCACCCCAAATAAAATTTATATAAAAACAAATATATAGAAAAAAAAAATAACAATAGTTGCATAAATATTATTAGATTTGTTAATTCTTTAAAGACGTAAAATTTTTATGTTTATTTTATTATATATAAACGTTTATTTTTCAAACCGTACGAATGCTAAAAACAAATTTTTTACCAGTATAATAGACAAAAAAAGGACATATGCTTGTAACAGAAACGTAAATTTATTTTCATACCAAATTCAAGCAATACATGAAATTAATACTTATTCCCAAAAATAATATAAATATAGTATTATAAATCCAAAACAATTTTTAAAGATATATATTTGTTTGACCAAATAATATTTAACAAAAAAATTGATAACTCTTTTAAAACTTTTTTCTGCTATTTTTGAATTCTTTTTTCCTGAATAAAATTTGCATATGCATTTTGCAGTTGGCCTGAATTATAAAGTTGAAATGTAGATTTGTGTATTTAAATTTTGTTCAATCTTTTCCTATGTGCATAAATTGTCAAATAAACTACAAGGACACACATCATTGAGCAGTCACTTACGCTACTTAAAATTCAAACTTATACTTGTATCTTAAAAGGAATTCATTTACACATTATTGACATCTTAATTATATTATTCAAAGATCGCAAATTTTGTTTGGCATCTAAAAGGCCAAAATAAAATGAGCGCATTTTTAAAAATATACAGACAGTCAAAATTTGTAAAACAGTCCTGAAAAACAGCTTTGCAAATACCCTAATTTTGTTTTGCACAAAAAAAAAATTGAGCATTGTTTAGACGCTAAACGTGCACTTTTTTAAGTTTTTTTATCATAAATATGCATCGCTTATTTTTTTTTAATCTTTAAAAGTATAAAGATTCGAAAAGTATGTACGTGCAAATTGTGATAAAAGTCTTAAAATTTTTTTGCATTTCAAAAAGTTAATGCAATAACTGCACCAGCATAAAATATACTGTTTTAATTTAAAGCATTGGAATTTTAATTGCAACTATAATTTAAACAAAAAGTTGCATAAAAGCATATTTAGCAGCATAATATGCTAGAGGTTATATTTTTTATGCCATGCAAAAAAATATTTGGTATGCCAATGAATTCAAAAAAAAGGCCAGCTTTTCATTGTTATTAACCGTTTTATGTTAAAAAAAGTAAAATAGTAAAAACCTAGTACAAATAAAACTATTTTGCGAGTAAAACAGGATGTTTTTGTACGTATAAAAGGCTTGTGAGTTTTGTGTCGTTATACTGAGAAATGTAACGTCTATTTACGTAAAATAAATATAAAACAAATACAAAACATATGTAGTGTACAGAGGCATAGCCAGGGAAGGCAGGAAGGACAAAACACCTCTTTCACTGTAATGTTTTGAGCTTAATTTAAGGGATGGGGGTCTTTTGGTGCAGGGTTTTTTTATAAAATATAATTTTTGATTTACAAAAATTAAAACGCAATTTTTGCAACAAAAAACACACTTAACATATGTACGATCAAATATTATGTTTTAAAGCGTTATTTGAAAAAAAATACTGGTACTTTTTTTAAAAATTCCTGGCTACCCACTATTGGTTTGAACTACTACTTAACATTAAACAAACATAAAACACGTTTTACTGAATTGAAGCAATTGATTGTGCGGTTAGCCTAAAAATAATAATTCAAAAAATAAAAAACAAACCATTTTATAATTCAGATTTTATTTAAATATCCTTACACGTAAATAACAACAAACTGGTCTGGTCTTAACAACTTTTTTTATTTTTAACCTATCTTTTAATGTGAGGTGGTTTATTTCAATGTAAAAATTTTTTCTTGAGAACTATTCTACTGAATAAACAGTTTTAGAACTTATAAAAAAACACAAAACAATATTATTCATGAGAAGCTGAATTAAGATTTTATTTATTACAAAAAAAAACGAATTTAACGATCGTTTGTTTAATTAGTAACCTATTCGCCTATACAATTAAAATTTCCTACCATTTTTTTTAATCAATAGTAGTTAAATGTAATATAAAAGATATTATAAAGCGTTAAAACTGCTTTAACTTTATATAATGCTTTTTTATTAGCATTTTTTGTATACTTTTTAATTTACGGTCTTTTTAAAATAAATTGACACCTGATACACCGTCATACAGTTTCCGACATTTTTTTCTTGTTTTTGGTTTTATCTTTGGGTTGATTATATCCTACATTTTAGTTACCGACTGAATTTTTCCCTCATATAAACGGAATTCAGATCCAAGAAAACGAGTAGAAATACTCCGAAACATAAGAAAAAACTTTTTAAGTTGTCAGTTTTAACTTTAAATTACACAAGCTCAAATTTAAAATTCTGTCCTCTACTTAAAGATAAGGTAAAGTATCGGTAAAAGCCCACGTATAAATAGGATCAAGAATTAATGCATAAAAAATATGCATCTATAACATTAAAAGATGCAAAATATGCATTTACTATTGATATCTAAACTTATTTGATTATAAAGTCAACTTAAAACCAAGATATTATTAAAAAAGTTTACTAAATTTTGTGAACCCAAAGACTAATTTAAAAAATCGGGAAACAAACTACAGAGAGTTTAAAAAGTGCGAGAAAAAAGTTCTTTAATAATAAAAGACTAGATTATTTTACAATAAGATAATGCTGAAATAAAATACAAAATAATAAAATATTAATTATTAGTAAGCTTAAGGAACAAAGAAGAATTCATGTTATACTGGAATGTATGATCAATACAATATAATAATAAAATGCATGATGTAATTTACTCTTTTATTATATTATTGTAAAAAAACCAAATCTACTATTATTTAGATTTTGTCTGCGTTTTCTTCATCCACAAGTTATTAGCATTATTAATTTACTGGGGTTTTCGGATAGTCGTTGTACCTCAAAATAAAGAGTACCTGGAAGGTGACCAACTGTAAATTACCAGTATATTTTTATCATACAGGCATGATTTCTAAAAATTTAAAACTTGAATCTTGGTCATATAAATAATATAAAAAATGCATAAAAAATATGCATTTAAAACATAAAATATGCATTATCCGCAGGGATTGGCTAACGATTATGGTAAGTACCCATAATGGCCATACAATATTTGGCCATTATTGGCGGGATTGTTTTCCATAATTGTTCGATATTATTTACATTTTTTTTCGATATTTTGAAACATCATATTTTTTTATGGCGCGATTTACTGTATTCATATACAGTCATCCCCGATGTTTATTGATTTTTTGTGATTTTTTTTATGTTTTTGCATGGATTATTAACAAAAAAAATGTATATATGTAGCGTAAAACAAATTTTTATTTAAAAAAATGTTTTATAGTTGGTTTTGAACGTTTTTACTGGGAATAACTCATGCTCTAATACAACAAAGTAAGAGTTCAATATAATAACAAATCAATCAAAAAATGTACGTGCTTGATTTTAATTTTTGTTTTCTTATAATCTATTATAAAACATCGACACTCTTTTTGGTTTCTATTTTACTTTTTGAAGAAAAAATTATTTGTCATTCTTCTAGCATACAACCTGTACTAACTTGTTTACATAATATCAATGTTCAATGTGTCAACTTTTTTGAGTTCATATTGCAAGAATGACTTTTTCTGCAAACTTACCAGTTTCATACATGTTAAGAATATAATAGCAAAAAATATACGAAATTTATGTTAAATTAATATTTAATACAATTTAAAGAAATAATTTACTTAGATAATAAAAAGAGCCTTATTATGCAGAAGAAGATTCCAAGATGTTGACTGTGTAAAATTTTATACATTTTAACCAATAAGTCTAGAATAAATTCTGTTATTTTTTAATGCTGGTATTCTTATAAACGTGATAAGTAAAACGATTATAACTTGGTAAGCACCATTGATCTTTATATAAAATTTGAAAGTTTTTATTACAAATATGCAAGAATTATATTTAGAAAGATAATTCTATACATATTAATGCAAATTTTGCCATGTTTCCATATTATGGCCATAATGGCCATAACAAGCGAAATTGAAAACCTATTTGGCCGCCCGCTTTCCATACCGTATTTTCCATCCCTGATTTACGGTGTAATATATGCTTTTAAGATTCAAAAAATGCATTTGCTCGACCCTACTAATAAATGCAGGTAAAAGTAAAGATAAGCCCCGCTTAAATTGTGGCGGAAATAAGTAGCTTAATGCCGGGGAATGTTAGGAACTTGAATCAAAATATATAATCGTAAAATAATTTAAACTAAAAAATAATCAGATTAAGCTACCCTAACCTAACCTAACCATACCCCTAACGCTAACCTCCCTACACAAACCATAGCTTGACACATATCGGCATTCAATGAATGTCAGAAGGAAGAAGGCTAGGGTAAGGGTTTGTGGTACAGGAGAGTGTTATAGTTTATATTAGGACTTGTATTTGTTTACGCTATAATCAATATTTTTATCTTCATTTATCTATTTTGGGGCCTTCGGTAGGGCCTTTTTTTTGTATGCCCCAATTTAAGGGGAAGGGGGGGAGGGGGGCATGTCTTTACTTATACCTAAATTTATTTGCGGTACCTCATAATGAAAACCATGCCTGAAGACACTGTTATTTTTTCTACAGCTTTATTACACATAAATACTAACATAAGCCTAGCCTTTTTATCCGCAGAATTTCGGGAACTGACACCAAAATGTGAAAATGGCAGTAGATTATCCAAAATTTACTGAAATATATTTTTAATTACATTCATTTGTTTTATTGCGATACATATTAAAGAGACAAAGAAATGAATTCCATTTAAGTTTTTATATTTATTTGTTTTTTTTATTCTCAATTTACTTCCGGCTAATCTATTCGTGGTTTATTTTCCTTAATCTTTTGCTTTCATTTTTTTATTATTATTCTCGCAGTTGTTATGTTATTATTTGTCACTTTACCTCCATTTTTCTCACAGCTGCACGAATCTAAACACAGATATATAGATAATTGATGTTTTCCCTCCAATCAATGCAATCCCTTCCAATTTTGCCGCCGGAAATCCATTTCCCGCCCATGTTTTCCTTTTCTTATTCCAATTTTGGGGTCATATTTTCTCTCCTAAAATTCCCCCCCTATAGTACACCTTTACCTTCTCTTCTTCAGTTATGGGTTTTTGTTTACTTTGCAAATATTTTAAAAAAACATCGTTCATGGATTGTCATTTGCGGTATATATTTATTGGTGGCGCGTCAGTTCGCCGTAAACCCAATTCGCCTAAAACCCAATTCGCCTAAAATTGTATTCTTTTTGATCTTAAAGCTGAAAAAAGTAAAAATATATGCAAGATTTTGAATGATTTACTAATTAGAATAAAAAAAAAAATTTTTTCTAATCAGTAAATCAATTAAAATCGGTGGAGTACCAAAACACCTAACCTAAAACACCTATAATTGTATTAAGGGAGGGAATTTTGCGAGGGAATTTTGCAAGGGAATTTTCTGAGGGAATTTTGCGAGGGAATTTTGCGAGGGAATCTTGCAGGGGAATCTTGCGAGGGAATCTTGCAGGGGAAGATCTCTCGCAATATTCCCTCCGTATTTTTCCCTCGCAAGATTCTCTCGCAAAATTCTCTCGCAAGAGATCCTCGCAAGATT
>JAQFYM010003474.1:0-18550 GCA_034694785.1 Agrenia bidenticulata | reverse complement strand
CCCCCCCCCCAACACAGTATATATTAAGTATTTCTTTATACTTTTCTTTTTACTAAATCCTTAAAAATAAAGCATTATTTAAATTCGATCTGGATTTTACACAAAATATCATGAAAAAAGAGTTTATCAAACATATAAACAACAAAAAAAGCCAGTATTAGTTTTTTTCTCTGCGATCAATTGCTTAATGAATCTTTTGTTAAGTTTTTTGTTTTAACTGGAAATCAATTTTAGCAGAACTTTTTCTATGACATTTATTGCACATTTGAACAAAAAATCGCTTATTAAGCATAAAATACTACTGTTGTCTTGAGGCGTTTCAGATTTCGATTCACAGGTACGCAAATAGAAGCACTCATTTTCAGAGTATGTTTGGACAATTATACTCAATATTTGCATGTGTTTATATTCATGCGTTATTACTTTTTTATAGAGATTAATTTTTACAACTGATATCTTAAAAAAAATATTAGCAAATTACTTATAATATTTGTAAGTATTTTACGGTTTAAGTTGCTTGCTATACCAAGGTTACAATCAGTTATTGCAAGATACAGTCACTTTCGTTACGTAACTTAAGACTTGGCGAACCCTAATGAACACTCTTTTAAAAACTTTTTTAAAAACTATTAGTTTTAAAAGTCGTTTTTTTTTGTTTTAAAAAAGAAAAAATATTTTTATGTCAAAAAAACTTATTTGGACATTTTCAACTAAACATGTATATCTTTTATATGCCGTAAAAGGTTAAGAAAAAGCATATATTTTTAGTACACGTATAAACGTCTAATACTGAATTCTTACATTTTAACTAAAAACAGTGTTTTGTATTTATGTATAAAATAGAAAAAGCGTTTTTTCGGTTTTCTGTAATTTTGTGCAAGGTTGAAAAACTGATCTTGATTTTGTCTTTATTAATAGATACTTGCCCAATTTTTTTAATTTATGTAAAATCACGGGTCTTGTATAAAAATTATTGAATAAAAGACAAATTTTTTAGCGGTTTTTTTTATCTAAAAATCGTTTTTTTATAGAACAAGACGCATGATAAATAAAAAAGCTTTTGAAAACGTTATGATATGAAAACGCAGTTTTTTAAGACTTGTTTATTATACGAAAAACTAAAAAAAACTAAATTTCGTATTATTTCGATAAAGTCATTTATACGTAAGAAACGTTTTTTTGCGTTTAAAACAGACACGGCTTAATATTTTTCGTATATTGATTGTAGATCCCTAGTCTATGCCGTTTATATATGTCATAAATCGTGCTTCATGATATTGAACGAAGAGGAGTTACAAATACTAACCTAGCTACTAGATTACAGTTTGTCATATACGCTAAATAAAAGTACAGTTGATAATAAAAAGATGCTTAATAACATAGAATAGTTACAAAAAACATTTGCTATGTAAATTAATGTTTTGCATGAGCCTTATCGGCATCTATGGTGCTTTTTTATAATAAAATCTACCGAAATCTACATATTATATAACAAGTAAGTACTTGTATACCATTAGAAATTAATACGTAAATTTCTTTTTTAATGATAATTTAGACCGTTTTAGCTCGTATAAAAAAGAAACTAGTGAACATTGTAAAAAACCCGGAAGAGCATGTAGCTTTGTACAGAAAAAACGGGTTATAAACATTAGCGCCTTTTCATCTACAGCTGCCTTTTTTATATCGTAAACAATAAAAATTATATTAAAATAAAATCAGGTATTACTCAAAAAATATTTGTAAACTTAAAAATGAGCAATTAGAGGACGTATTTTTATCCTCTAAAATTACTTTATTCTCAAAAACATCTAGCAAAAACTGGGTAGATCTAGAAATCTTACAAATTGCAACAACTACGGATAAGTGATAAAAACTCTTTTTATCCAGGTGAAACCTATCATTAGAAAAACCATTTTGCCTATTTAAAGCAGAGTTAAATAGAGGGTGTTATCACTGCATAGACATACTTAATTTGGCATAAATTTCTACAAAATTTGCAATGTAATAAAAATTTTACAAATTACAAATCTTATGGGTAAAATTTGACTTCATCTAATACTTTTACTGTAATGAAAATTTTCGTTAAGCGAAAAATCTGTATAATACATGGAAAACCATCTTAGATCAAAAATTTTATTAATTTAAATATAAAAAAAATATTAACGGCTAAAAAAAATAGGGCATAAAGATGAAAATAAAAACTAATTTGCTAATACAATATGTTTACGATGATCTTTGAAAGAATGGTATTTAAAAATTATATATAAAAATAGATTTATCTATATTTAATATTTTATTCAATAGGATAGAAAAAAGGCTGCAAATTTGACAAGAAAACTAAAAAACGAAAAAAAGTAAAAAGTGGACCAAAAAAATAAATAAAAGGCATTCAAAGAAGTCAACAATAAAAATGATGGGCCTGATAAAAATATCGGCTATTATAAATCTGCAATTGAAAAAAATCACCAAAAACCTGTAAATTATGCTTTATTTTGATACAATATTTATTAACTCATGTACTGTATAACGTCAACCCTAGAGAAAGCTAGCGTGGATGGTATTTAATCTTTTTTTGTCATAAAAAATAATATGTTAGACTGAGAAAAGCAAGTTAGTATTCTGTGACAAATCAGAAAGAACGGAAAGATGTGTCAAATAATTTTTTGAAAACAAAAGATACGAAAAAAAATAAGGTTTACTATTGTGATAAATGTCTCCATTTCGCTGTGGATCTTAAATTTTTTTCTCTGAAAATTAGTGACCATCATTTATGAATAAAATAGGAAAAAAAACAATTTCACCGATCCTTTTCGCTTAGCGATGTTATTTATAGATAAAATTGATTACGGCTTCTCATTACAACAACAATTTGCTAACTAACAATTTATTCATAACTAGGCCAAGCCGCTCTTTTACTACGGAGATAGGTCTGATTTAAGGGGTCATAGTGTAGACGAGAATAAAATAAAAAACAATAAAAAATTATAGACAAGGGGATAAGGAGAAAGGTAAATATATTGTACCGCGTACTTTTGTAATTTGTTGTTAATGGACTTTACTGACAAGAATATATCTATCAGAAGATTTAAATTATACTAATGCATAAATAAATACCTTTAATTAGCTCCTACAAGATTAAATCAATCGAAACATATATAGATTAATTATACATACTATACCGGCTTTATTTTTTACTCCCTATTTTACTCGCACCGGACTGGGAAACATTTAATAGGCGCCCCCAGCTAAGATAAGAAGCGCTAAGGCTGGCTTGAAGTAGGATTATAAGTAAAAATCTTAAAATTCATTTTTAATTTTTTATAAATTGAGCATTAACATATTTAAACGTAAATTTTATCAATTTAACTGGAAACATAAAAGAGAAACAACCCGTCAATAGTAAGAAACCAGAATACATACACATAACCATAAATTAACTATAGTATAAGTTTTTGATGTAAACCTTGGCAATTTATGAATTTTTAAAGAAACAATAAGAAACTGATGAACGATTATAATTGCAATAGTTGCAAGATTTAATTTTTGGTTTATTTTTTATAAAATGCACGGCTTTCTTTAATATTCTATATTTATAGTCTTTTTATTTTGTAATTTGGATGTTTAGCCATGATCGAATTTTGTATTATTTTTTACAAGAGTGCCAAATTAATTCATGTATCTTATAAGTGTTCAGATTAAAAAATTGTATCATAGTTATAATCTTAGGAATATAAAGTATTTAAAATGCTTTGATGTCGTATAAAAAAGCTTTTCGTTGTAATTCTGTGATTCCGAGGCGTAGACAGGTTTTTTTGTATGGGGTATAAAAAAAAAAGACTAAAAATTGACTTCCGTATAAAAGTAAAATTTAAAATAATTTTTTCTATTTTTTTTTGTTACAAAAACTAATAAAGAGAATTATCCTCGAGTTTTTTCCCTTAAATTTGTGACCCCGTCTTTACCCTTTCACACTCGAAACTACACCCTGTAAAAATATAGAACGTCAATATTTTTACAGTCCCTATATAACAACGGTACCACTTCACACCCCTATAACTAGCAAAAAGGTTAAATAACATTTTTTTTTGCTTTATAATGCTGTAAAAAAATGTTTTTACATTCGGTTTATGCAATATGAACAATTATTAATGAGTTTAAACATGTAAGTACCCCCTTGACAACAAAAGGAATAATAAAAAACCTGAGCTTAAACTGGGATTTGCCCAAAATAAAATAGGCCTAAAATATATAGTTTGAACTCGTCAAAAGGAGGGAAAGTACAGTTTGCACATGGAACCAGAAAAAAATGTAAAAGAATATATTGTAAAAAGTAATAATGACAGACAAAGCAATAAAATGGATTGATTTAATTAAAACTCGTATTACTAATTTCAGTTAGAAAATAGTAAAAATATCTAAATAAAAATAACAATGGTCTTAGATGTATCGCACATTAACTTTAAATATATATTTGTAGCATTTGACATATCTTAAGTCTATTATTATATTGTTATTGTAGAAATTAGTTAAAATTCATTCTGTTTTTTTTATCTCTTTGCCCAGAAAAAGAAATTATGGGATAAAAGTTACAAAAAACCTTATATTTTTGCGTAGTATTCCTTCTATTGACAGATATTTATTGGTATTTTTCTATTTTTTAACTTTTATGATTAAAGGTCATACGGAAGATAAATTGAACTTTATATGAAGTTTATCTCTAAAATTGCACATTTTTTTATTGAAATTGCTATCAATAAACTGTATGCATTGTTAAACTTGATCACATAGAAATCTTGTGTTCGATTTTAGAAAAGAAATTCATAAAACGTTCATAAAATCTAATACAGTACGGTTTATACCTCTGTAAATGCAAACCACAACTAACCCAAATAACCCTTTTAGTCTACGATTTATACTTTACCCGCATATTTATAATCTATTATCTTCATCTAAGACTTATAGTCAAAGATTATCTATTAAATTAGTATGTTTTTGTACTATAATATAAAAAAAATATTTTTTTTAATGACACGCGATTGTTTTTTTCTTGACTTTATATTACAGGATCAACAATTTACTTTTCCCTCCTCGTGCCGAGTTCCGACTAATTATTTATTTAACCCTTCTTTTGACCAGTTCAGGCTGTGCGCGGTTTATGCAATATGAACAATGCTTAATGAGTTTAAACATGTAAGTACTCCCTTGACAACATAAGTGATAATAAAAGTTTTATATTCATACAATGAAATGCAAAATAGGTATAAACTGCTTGCACCTCATTTTTTAGCAAAAATGCTATTTCTCTGTAACAAAAAAACCTTAGTATTGTCCAATCCGTATAAAACATTTATTATTACTAGTTATCTTATATTTTTCTTTGTTTTGGTTCCATACAATCTACGAAAGACAGACTTACGACAGGAAGAAAAAAACTTCTACATTTTGTATATCGGATAGGGTTAAAAGCATAAAATTTGCTGAGAAACGCTTTCTTTTGTGTTTATTGTTTGTATATTATATGCGAATCATCTTCGTTTAAGCTAAAAGCAAAACCAAAATTTTTTAAAAGACGCTTTTATTCTTAAAGCTTGAAGATGCAAAAATAATATTTAAAGCAATACAGATAACCGTTTTTAGGTGTACAAATAATATTGTTTTTGCTAAATCCTATTTGGTTCTGCATAATTTGTGCTTCACTAAAAAAAATCCGTATACACGATTTTTAAACGGTTTGTATTGTACCATGCCCAATTTGTAATAAGAATATACAAGTCACATAAAAATTACTTGTTATTTCTCAAATTATTGATATTTATATAGATGGCCATAATAATACATATAAAGTATATTTCACGCGTATTTTACGTTTTCAGAATACAAATACTTTTTTAGTATTTTAATACATTTTTGCATCATTTTTGTTGGTGATTGTAAACTTCATCGAACCATAGAACGACCATGTATCTACACTTTGTTCGCAACCGTCATTGGACCTTTATAAAAAAAGAATAAAACAAGCCAAACCCTCTATTTTTACCGGCTTTACTCATAGCCTTTTTTTTGAATGCGGGAATCTATAATTGTAACACATATATATGTGTTAAAAATGATCTCCTGTAACACACAAAAGCACATATATGCAGGGATCTTTTATTTTCTGAAAACTTATAAATTTGCCGAATGGACCGAAAAAAATATTTAAAGCATGTTTCATTTGTGTATCTATGGCTTTTTTTTTGGCTAAAGGGGTCGAAAAATACCTATAGATTAATTCACATGTGGGAAAGACAAAATGTTTCGAATTATACACCTATGATGACTTTGGTCGTCGTGATTTTGTTTCCTTTTTAAGACGCATGGTGATTTTAAAACCATGGATATAAAAAAATCTAGAAGCCAACAGAAAAGAGAAAAAACATTATAGAACGCAATATACATACGAAAACCAGAAAACAAAATGTATTTTTTTTGTAATATTTTAGGGGGGATATTATCTAAAAAAAGATAGAAACTGAGGTTGTAAATAATCTAAAAAGAATAAATGTAATATACCACTAAAACGTAAAAACGAAACACGAAATTTACTTGTACATTGATATCTAAAGATAATTTATATGGTAAAGTGTTGTTTTATAGAGAACTGAAATCGATATATTTAAAAGGCAATTCCAAAAATACTTAAAACTATTAAATATTGTAAAACACTGCATATAAAGTTTTGACGTAGTTTTCCGTTTAGTTATTGTATTATGAGCAGGCATAATTAAATTCGGGATTTTTGTAAAATCTCTCATATAGCCTAAATTCAACCAAAAACGCATTTTTAATTTTTTTTTTGTTTTTTGAGAATTTTGCTGGTGTAGTCGCTAATAAAAGCTTTACTAAGTGTTTTGAGGCTTTTAAAACACGTCTATGAACAAGATAACTGTAATTATGATCATATCCATTGACTGATTTTAATACGTAAGACATATAGTGATTATTAAAACAAATCGGTAGAAAGAAAAGGCAAAAAGTAAAAAATATGCAAGAAAAAATTTATATATTTTTAATTCGCTCGAACAATTACAGGCAAATCAAATGTTTATATTTAATAATAATCTTCCCGTTTTGTAGATTTATCTTTAATTCTATTTCGTGGCTTTTCATATTGAATTTTGATGCTTTTTTAAGTTTTCAAATATGTTTTGAGGTTGTATTAAACGTATAAAATTGTAGTCAAAAAATCTTTGCTATGTTTATTCCTTTAGCAAAGGATCTGTTACTAGCTAAGTAACTTACGAAAACATCGACCAATAAGAACACAAAATGGAGATTTTTTTTCTTTTAAGGCGTGTCCTGGAAAATGCACCGGTGAAATTTGCCTTCTGAGATTAGGGCATCAAAAATCTCAGTATAAAAATCTATAGTTATGTTTTCCGTGTGTCCTAAATTAAACTTTATCAAAAAAAATTTCTAGAGTAAATTAAACAAGTTAGTAAAATTAAAAATGTATTTTTGTTATAAAATAAAAATGAAAGCATAAAAACACCTTTGATGGTTTTTTTATATAATAAAAAAAAAGTAGCTAGATTTAACGTAAATCTTTTGCTTGTTATATTAGACATTTTTTTTACTTTACATATTATTACGTGCAAAAGAAAAGTTTTAACTGCAATTTAGTGTCTTAAATAATCCATAAATGAACTTTTATTTCTTTTGCAAAGATTTTTTTGCGTTTTTTTTTCGAAAAGATGTGTGTCCCATATTTTTTCCACTAGTGAAATTCTTTATAGAAAAATCACAGGTATTATTTACTAGTAATTTTTTTTGGGACACCACTTGAATTATATTAAAAAAAGAAAAAGATAAAGAATGACAATATTGATAGTCCGCTTTTGTGAAAAAATATAAAATATTGTATCTCTACATAGTAATTTCATCTATAGACACAAAAAAATTAAGTTAAAAAAATAATTGTATGACATAAAAAATTTATACGTGTGTATGATAAAATACGGTTTTCAAACTCTACTAGTTCACCATGAATTTTTAGATAAGTGCGTTAGAAAAAAACTCTTCAGTTTATATTGAATAAAAAAATAAGGTTTAAATTTTTTAGAAATACAAGCCTTACAGTTATATTGTTTTTGAAAAAAAGTCATGTAGGTAGAGCATATTATTAATTTTTCATATAGAAAAATTGATGGATATAAATTGTAGTTTTTACAAATTTGATATTGTGTGATTCGACACAATTTACACCTTTATAAAATTAACAAAAAAAAAGGCAGTTTTGTATTTATGCCCCAGATCAAATGCTAAAAAAATCTCAAAAACAGTTGCGAGTAATCGTATGTTATACTATTGTTGTAACATTAGCCCAAACTATGTACAAAAAGCTATTTTGACGCTTTTTTAACTGTAAAAAGTAAAGTTCTAGCTGGTTTCCTAACAATAAAGTAAACCGCCAATCCGATTACATTTCTCTTTTTAACATGAGAAAGCAGTTTTTATTAGCTTTTTTTATACATTAACTGTAAATACACGTGTAACAAACACATTTGTATAAATGTCTGTATATATATATAGAAAGTTAAATACTGTGACCAAAAAAAAAACCGTGTAAAAGAAGGTTGCTATTAAAAAATACTTGAGTACTCTGATTTATCAAACACATAATCAGACTTTCCCTTTCTGTCTAAGGTATAATTTTAATTGGTTTCTTAATTAAAATTTATCTTCTTATATTTTCTATAAATAAAAATTAATAAAAATTAAAAGTAAAAAAAAACATATAATAGTATAAAAAACGAAAAATGTGCACAATTTAATACTAGAAGACAACCAATTTTGCGTCTTTTTATCAAATTTTGTAAAATATTTAAATTCTTAATTTAGGCATTTTCGGTATTTCAGGACAAAATCCCAAAGTTAACCATGCAATAATACCACCTTCATAATTTGCATCTAAAGGTAATATTGAAACTCAAAATTACAATTCTCATGGGTAGACATAATTTTCTTTTTCATCTATTGGTAAAAATACCCATAGGTAAAAAATGAAACATGCGTTTATAATTTCGAAAACAACAAACTTTAAAAATTATTCCCACATATCAGATTATGTTATTAAATTGGTAAAAGAGTTTTTTTACAGAATCATACCAAGATGAAACATCATTTTTGTTGATCAGCAATTTTAGTGACTTTAATGAATCGCGGTCGTACGTAATATTTTATTGATGGAAATAAATTTTGGTCGATGTACGCATATGCTTTTTTATTTGGCAAAACGCTCTTAATAATGGGTATTGTATATAAATAAAACGATAAATCTTCAAAAAAATTTATTTGGGTTGAATGACTGCTAAAAAGCGCAGTGAAATGCAAATGACTGAGAGATCTTATTTATGCTTTTTGATACGCACGTTGCTAAAGGTAATAAATGTCTACTAAAAATTGGTATATAATTTGTATCTAAAGTTGTTATAAGCAGAGTCAACAAATGCATTTGTAGAATTTAAATGTATCTTATCTGCATAAATGCTTTTTTATCGTTTTAAATGCATATTTTTCGTTTTAAATGCATATTTTATGTTTTAATCGCATATTGTTTATGCATTTTTTATACCCCTTATATACAAAAAATAATTTAAAAATCAAATTTTCATAAATATAGGTTTCTTTTCAAATAAAGACGGGTTAGATTACTATTTGGTCCTTTACTAGGTATACTTTATTTCAAGCGCCAAAAACTAGTTCAAAACCGCTGAAAGTAAAATAATAATAAGACCTTGTAGATGAATGCTACAAACAAACATAATATATATCCTTACAAACATATTTATTTTAAAAACAGATAATACTAAAATAAAATACATAACACTATTTTTTAAAATGTTTTAGATTAATTTCAAAATTCCAGTAAAAAATGAATTCTACTTTGTTCCTTTAATTCAATAAATTATAATATAAAATTTGCATGTTGTATTTTGTTTTATATTATCTTATTTACGATTTATTTTCTATTATTAGCGAGATTTTGTTTTTTTTATCTTTCCAAAAGTTTTTTTATTTTATTTCCAGGGGGTTTAAAATGGTATTCGGGGCATCAAGTGTAGTAATACCTTTTTAATAAATAAATATGGTTATAATGCGGCTTAATTAACAAAAAAATATTGCGATAAAATATATTTGCAACTTTTGTATATTTTTATGCTTTTTTGGTTGACTCTGTTTATAAGGATGTAAATAGTGAATATACTTTATATTTTTTAGTATTTTGTTGTTGTCTATTGCAGTAACCAGACAAAACCAGGTCAACCGAATATAAATGTATACTTATATTGTTTTAAACCTACAACTTCATAAATCTAGCAGTATACGCCGATAATAAAGCTTTTTTTTATTATGGCTATATTTTCTATATAAAGACTAAATCAATTTCATTTATTTATAAGTGAGATTAAAAATCACATAAATATAATTTTTATGTTCTATTATTTAACGTATATATTTTTTAACTTCCTCACAGTTTTTTCTTAATTTCCGAAAATAATATTGCCATTACATCTTAATAAATATATACCGTGATAATGTGAAAACTTTTAATTACCTGTCCCCAGCATATATGCGTTAACGATATAAGGTCTAAAAGCAGTAAAAACAAATATAAGTTAACAAAATAAAGGACCTAAAGCATACAAACACATATGTGATATAAAAAGAAGGACTAAAAGACCAAAAACACATTTACATGATATAAAATCGGCTTACAAGCATATTGGCACATACATACGTTTTTCAAAATATACAATAAAACTATAAACATTACATTTATTTGTAAAAACGGGGTGTAAAATCAGTTTAATAAATTTTTAAATCTACCGATAGAGGGTAAAAACACTCAAAACGTCATTTTTAAATAATTGTATACAACAATAATAGAATAAAAAGATACATTTAATATGATAAACAGTTGCGTACTCAGGGTGGGAGAGGGGGGATGGGAGGGGGGCTAAGCAAATGCACTTCTTCAGACGCATAACTTATGCCTGATTTTCGGGGGTCAGCGGTCCTTTTATGGGCATAAAATTTTGAAAAATATAAATTTAAAAATTTTGCATTTTTTGCATTTTTATGTATTTTTTTAATTGAACAAAAACATTTTTTCGTTGGTTTAGCGCATTTTTTTGCGTTTCCCAAAAAAACCTGTTAAGCTCTCTGATTACTACCAATTGTGGCATACTTTTAGGTTTAATGACAAATCACGGGTTACATGTTGTAGTTTACGGGGTATGGCTAGTCTTATAAAATATACTTAAAAATAAATAAGCTTGTTAAGCAACAATAAAAGGTTTTTAAGACCAGAAATTGTTTTGTTTTATTGACTAAATATATAACATAAGGCCTAAAAAGCTTTATAAGTCGAGTAAGAATGCTACAAAGTAGGGTGCAATATACATGAAAAAAAAGTTGCACAACTATTCTGTAAAAACCCATCTATAAATTTTTTCTGTACAAATTTTATACCTATTAACAACTAAAAGGTGTTTAAATTTATTGCAAGATGGTTTCGTCAGAAAAAAACTTTTTATTTTGCTAAAAAAAATCTCATATAGAAGAAAATTTTATGTATTCAGTACGCAAAATTTAAAAATATTATAAACAAATAATTTTAGGAATAATTGGTTTATAACCTTGTTTATAAAAATATAATCAGATTCGTCATACACATCAGTAACACAAATTACCGGGTGCTTTATCTTTTTGTTTCCATGTGGGAAGTGGTAACTTAAATTTGTTGATATTGTTTATTTAATATTTAGAAAATACATCGTTGATTATGAATGTACAAAAAGTCTTTATGGTGTCTGATTACTAAAAAACTTTTCGACAAAAAGTAAAATGGTATCAAAAAGGAAAAAGTAGTAGCGTAAGTTATTTGTTTATAAAAGTGCTCGATATTGTTTTTAAATTAGCTTTTTTATATTTTTGTTTTTTTTTTGGCTTTTTTGGTATGACAGAAATAATTTTTTCTTAGGTTGCGGTGTGTGTCTCTATCCTGTCAGCATATTTAAAAGGTTTTATGACGTTTCTTTTTTATCAAATTAATGTTTTTATAGTATAAAAACTTAATGTGACTTTTTTGGAACATGAAAACTTTTTTTTGTTTTTTTAATATTGTTTTTTCATTATAAAAAAATCACACATGTTATTACGCGTCAATCGATACTAATTATCTTCTAATTTTTTACGAAATATCAATAGTTTTTGAACTGCTTATTACTAAGATATAACGGGGGGGGGGCATTAATTTATACTACACGCATATGTTTTTGTTTTCCAAATCATTATATAAAATAAAACTTTACATTAAACATTTTAGTCGCTAGAGTTGTTTTTTAATACTGTAATTTTTATATAAAAATTCAAATTTAATGTCAAAATGCAAAAACATACAAAATCAATATTTGGAAATTTTCTTTAGCAAGAAATACATTTTGTAAATCCATTACTTTGATAAATTTTTTGAGTAATTTACTTATAAAAACATAATAATACTGTGCTTTTTTATTATGCGCAATTATTGTTATATACATAAATCATCTTCATTAAAAACAGGTGTAAACACTTTTTTTGTTTATATAAATTTAACATCTTTTTTTTGCATTTAAAATACAATTTGTATTAAAAAGTGTATAAAATCTATATAAGTTTATTTTTAAATCAAAGTAACTATTTTCTTATAAACAAATATCTTTTTAAATTTAATTTTTTTTTTGCCAAAAATTCCTAAAGGGTTCTCGCCTTGGAACATTACCTGAAAAAATCTTACGGTCAGTTCCCAGTTTTTATTCTATGGTTGAACAATAGATCTAGTGTGGTAATATAGGTATACGATAATTGACAGATATTTTTATTCCATATAGTATATAAAAAATAAAATGGAATGTTTTTTTATCCTTATGTGTTTGTTCTTATTTTCGAACCTATGATAATTTGGTTTCCTGTAAAAAAAAAAAAGTAACATCTCTTGCAAAACAAGAAAATCGTAACGGGTAACTGTTGCAAATACGGATCAGGGTTTCTGTGAGTTTCGGCCTACGGTTTGTGTAAATCATAAACACGGGTGCCATCTTAGATTATAACAGACCTTATACCATTTTTATTATTATTGATAACCTTTTTTTTGAACATGTTTCTTTTTTAGAGAACATTTTGTTTAAACATGATATTCAGGTTCAAGGGGACGGCGAGAATAATACTAAGCCTACATGCAATTATCACAGTGCAAACGGTCTTATTCGTTACAAATATTTTGTCTTTTATAAGAAGCTAAAAGTTATCAAAAAAATTTAAATGTAGAATTTCTTTTGTAAAACGCTTTGGTATTTTCTTTATCAACAACTATACACTTGCAACGATTATGATAAGTCAAGCTGAAAGACTAGTACCCGTGGTTGACTTAACCCGTATTTTAAAAAAACTATAGGCCTAACAAAGCTTTAGCCATCATGTGAGTTCGTATATGTGTTACAAACACATATTATAACTTGAAAGCAGTGTTTCTATAGGCGTGGAAGCATAAACGAACAAAAATATAAAATATTTGAAATCAATACATTGTATTTTCGCCGTATTAAGTATAAAAAAACAATATAACAAATTTGTGTTCTATTAACGCCAATATGCAATTTTTTTTTACATAAATACGTAGTTTTTATTTACTATTTTTACCATGTGTGAATTATGTATGTGTACAATAAATTATTATTTGACTGGTTTGGGCTGGTGCACTTTGCGTCACTGTTGCATTTTGCGAGTAACGCAAAAAAAGCTAAAAACGTAAAACTAAGCACAAAGTTAACAGGGCCGTATAAACGTTATCGGGTGCCCAGGGAACGTTTTCTATTTTTACAATTATTTGGAGTCAGAAAGTACTAAAATACCCAAAATTGTTTTTATATGTGTTGAAGTTATGGTAATCCGCAGTAAAGCCATATTTATTCAGCAGAAAAATATAATATTTTTTGGCGTACTTTTTTTTTACTTTTTAATGCTGAATAAGTATTGTTAAAAGTTATACATTTAATGCTTAACAAAAAGGCAATTTATCTATTGCGCAGCTTCATATTGCTAATTTTTTTTCCGAAAAACTGATTGTAAAGATATTTTCTAAAATGGTTCAATTATTTGCATTTTGGGTTAATATTAGTTTTTGCAAAACATAATAATAGCGTTTTTACTTCAACATTATTATTATATGTCATAAAAAAAGTTTATATTTTATTAAAACGTTATAAATATTGTATAACAGGTTTTATTTGAAATCAGCAAAGCACCACTATCTATAAATAGGCGTACACAAAGCTTTTTACGCATATCCCACTGCAAAAAGAATAAATTGAAACAGAAATATGTAATAATTTTAACGACACAGCTTTGAGTACGATAAGTATTTCAAACAAGCTTAGATGGACAGTATTAAACACGTAGGTTTATTGTATTGTTCGGAAGGTTTATCCGCCATTTATAATGTTTCAGCATACTTATAGTTTATTTAGAAGATGTTTTTTTACCTATATGTTTTTTACCTATAGGTTTTTACCGATAGGTAAAGCAACTTTTAGACAAGACTACTTTATTTTTTTACACGCGTTTTGTGTAAATATCTTTATTTTCTCGATATTTATTTTTCTTGTTTTTTGTAAGGCATAATTTATTTAAAATTTGTTTAGATTATTCAAATACCCATATGGTTGCGTAATTTTTGTTTTCGTCTATATAACCTATAGGTTAAAGCGACCTATAGGTATAAAAACACTTTTTTACTTATATGTCGATTTAAAGGTGATTTTTTTTCGATTATAAAAGCGAACATATAAAAAAAAACCCCATGGTTTTTTTAAAATCAAAACACCTATAGGTAAAACATAACCCTATAAGTAAAAAAGTGAACACGCCCTGTGAATACGGCAGACGTTTCACAAAGACTTGAATTGCTACAGGACCCCAAGAAAAAAGTTTGGAATACCTAGTTTTTTTTGTTGTTTTTGTCTGCTATCTGTAAACAGCCCTATAGTCTAATATATTTAGTGGCAAATAAGAACAACTTTCATTGGTAAATGACTCAAAGGAATAAGTTTCGCATAAATTTTTTGTTTCTGAAGTATACTCGTGACAGTAAGCCGGGGTAATTAACCAACAAACACAATTTTTTAAGATTTTTTGTTTATGTATTTTTTTTGGCAATACTTTAGGATGTATTTTTTCGATTCAAAGGTAAAGTAATTATTGCTCGCACGTAAAACCAATTTTACGGTTGTTTAAACTAAATATTTGTGTTACATTTCCTTAATAAATGTGTTATTAACAAGTAAAAACAAAGGATATCGTTTTTGTTTTCTCCACACAAGAAATGATTCTTTTTTGATGTTTATGCTGTAATTTAGAGTGATGTTCACAAAGAGGTCTAATGTTATTAATTGAAGATTATTTCGCAAAAGTTTTTATTTAATTTCTTTTTTTTAGTATAGAAAATATAATTTTTTTTACATACTAAACTAAAACCGAATTGTCTCATTAAAAACTCAAGCACAACTTTTTAGTAAGATTTTGTGTATTTTTGCATACAAAAATAAAATAAAACAGAACTGAAAACTACAAATTTTATGCTTATACATGTATTTGATCGCTTAAATACACACCTTTAATAATTTTACGTGCTTGCACATCTAATTGCTGTTTCTTTTAACAACTAATATTGTGTCTTATAAAACATTTTCGGGTTCCCTAAGCCGGGAGCCCCTGGGCCCATGCTCCCGGTGTACCCCTTAAATCTGTCCTTTACGGTTTAAATAGCAAAAAATCAACGAACTGCAATACTCCAAAAAAAAAATTGCTCATATATAACAAAAGTTTTACCCAAAAAAAAACAAAAATAAAATACAACGCAAATTAAAGGCCTATTCGATGCTTTTGAATCGTAATTGCGTTGTGTTTACAGTTAGGGGATGGGGTTGGGTTAGGAGTAGGGTTAGTGTTAAGAAAAAAAAAATAAGTAAAGCATATATGACATCGGAAAGGTATATAACAGTATTTTTTGTGCGAGTGCGTATGACTGTTCATGTTTTGGTTAGGTTAAGGATCGTTTTTTAATTAAAATAGGGATTGTCGCAAAATGGTAACTCGGCGCGTAATGCTTCACTATGCATATTATACAAATCCCTAACCCAAACGTTTAATTTGCTACTGACAATAATGTTGAAGCCACTGTATTAGGCATTATTGTATGTTCCTGTTACTTGCGTGATTTTTTTTATAAAAAAACATGCTTTTTTCATTTTTTCGACATTATTTATTAAATGTATTTTTTGTTGATTTTAGGGGATGTGTGCTTAGTTTTAAATGTTTGGATTTTTTTGCGTTTGGTGCTGAATGCATCTTCGGCAAAAAATGTGCTAATCCGCTAGTATGCATCAACATTAAAATGTCCTCTTGCATTATTGCTGATTTTTATGTTGATTTTTAGTCCTTTTCTTGTTGTTATTTACAAAACTCAGACTTAGAAGTTCACGAAAGGGGTGATTAAAAATTTAATCCCATAAATTTCACCTATCGATTTTTACAGATTTATTCATATAAAAACCCCTTGAGTGTGAAAGGGTTAAATCAGCAGCTAGAAAAAATTCGCAATGGGCGGGTTTGTTACCCTTTTACTTTGTGCTGCTTTAGCCGTTGCTGTGGATCAAGCAAAAGTAAAAATTATATATTTTTATTTGTAAAAATACACAAGTTTAATGCAACAGAAATAAAATAAAATTATTACAGCAGATTGGTTTTTATTACTTCAATTGCAGTAATTTTCTACAAAAACAACCACTAAAATATAAAATAAAATTATATTTCAAAAAAAAAATATTGCATGCAAACAAAAACAAAGCGTTGATGCCTGAAGCTCGTTCATGTTTTTTAGCAGCGGTAGATTTTATAATAATTTAGGCTACATAATTGAGCACTGCTATTTATCGTAAAACATCCAATCAATGTATTTTCCAGCAGTGCTAGATTTTACTGTACTAAAAATCTAGAATTGATTGCGGGTTGCTAGAGTAGTAGACACTGCTAAAAATCAAACTTTTTTTTAAATAGCAGTGCTTAAAAATTTGGATCTAGCTCTTATATTAGATTATGTAAAAAACATTGATGTTATCAAGGAAATAATCAGAGTAAATTATACTTTTAAACAGGTAATTTGCACACAATACTGATGACATTATATTTTATTACGCTAACACATTTTTTTAGAGTAAGAGTCGAGTCGAAGATAGTTTGGTTTTGTTTTTGTTTATTTATTAATGTGTATTTTGACATTAATTCATGTATTGAGAGTAAATCAAAATGCATGTATAATTGCTAAGCTTTTATAAGTCAGATAATTTTTTGTGTTTCCCTAAAAAGTATAATTTTTTGTTACGCAAATATTTGCAACTATATTTAAATATGAAGTCGCTCGACTATGTTTATAAAGATTAAGCTTTTATTTATCTTACTTTCAGATTATCTAGATTAATTTTTTAACAGATTTCGCTTAATTTAAAATATAAAAATAAAATCCTAATTTAAGCAGGCCTGTTTAAAATAAATCGGATACAACATTAATATTTTGCTTGTTTTATCCGTTCTAGTACTATTTTTAAATGTCATAATAAGATTTTTCTTAATACACTGCATGCGCCAAATACTTTTTCTCTTTTTGGTGTATAATTAAGTTTTTTTTTGCAATCTATAAAAATATTTAATAATCTTAATATATATATATTGAGTTAATTGCATGGCCGTGTATATCACAGTATGTATTTGAACAATTTATAGGGGATTTCGGATAATTTTGATCGTGTAAAAATTTTTTTTAAATATCAGTAAAAAAAAGTTATTTGTGAATTTTAAACATGTAGAATACTATACGTAAATGAGATTCAAGTAATTGATGATTCACTAGTTCAAGGATAAAAAAATTATTTTTTACGATGCATTCATTTTTCTATTAAAAAATAGTTCCGTATGTTTCCTATAATATTTTTGACAAATTTTTCGAAATTAAAGACATAATCATACAAATATAATACATTTCTTAATGAAAATTCCCCTTTTTAAACAAAAAGCAAGACATTCCAAAAAAATATTTCTTAATTTTATTAAAATGCCAATTAAAAAACAAAATTTGAATATTTTTATATATAATAACCAGGGCTCTCATATTTAGTAAAAATACCTAAATAAAGATATTTCACTTTACTAAATAAGATTGAAAAAAAGAATGTCTTTTCTATGTCTTTCTATTTATGGTACATTATTTTGACGAATAATATTTACGTAACATGTCACAAATAACCATGGGTCTCTTATTTAGTAAAAAGGACACAATTTTAGAAAAAATTTCTGAACAAAATTTAAAAATCCCCTAAATATAATTATGCTGAAAATTGTATTGTTTGTAGTCATTTTTCATTGTTAGTAGCACTGATGAGATGAATCACCGCGATCAGAAAATCCCGACCGTCAA
>JAQFYM010003473.1:0-18553 GCA_034694785.1 Agrenia bidenticulata | reverse complement strand
ATTATTATATATCAATGGATCCCTGTTCATATTTTTTAATAACTTATTGTCTTGCAAAAAATAGATTCTGCCAATTGTTTGAACCCTAATGATTAATATATATTATTTTTTTCTTTGAGTTTAGAAACGTTTCAAAAATTGAACACCATGTATTTCAATTGTATAAAACCTGTTTTTTTAACATAATTACAACGTTATTTTTAAAAGGAAAAAATAGTCAGCTTAACTTTTTATTGTTTAAAAGTTCATTGCAAAGTCGTATACGGTAATAAAAGAAAATACTATAAGTATAAAATGTAAAAGAAATCTTGTTATATACAAGTTACAACTTACATATGATCTTTTTTTTCTTTAGATAATATATATTTGTTTTATATAGTGCTTATTGGTTTTGTCGCTACTTTATAGACTTATAAAAAATAAGAAAATAAAAAGAAAATTTCCAAATGGTAATTTCCAAAATCAAGGGGCGAGAATATTCTTGGGTAATTACCGGCTAAATGAAAATATTCTCATAGTCATCCCTTATTATGAGTCAACGTTTATTTTGTATTAAAATAAAGCAGAAAATGTAAATTATTAAGAAAGTTACATTCTGCTATAAAAATAGTAAATCAAACAGAACTTGCAAAGCATTTCGGTTTTGATAGCATAAAATGCATTTTATACCTCTTTAAAATTATATACATGTTAAAATAAATAATATTTCAATACGGTTAATCACGTTGTTTATGCAAGTAATAATTTTTTTCAATACATAGTTAATGCCGAAGCTTCACTATTTCCAAATTTTTTAACGTGGTAAAAACATCTATTTTAATGACAAGTTTAAAAAAAAATATATATTTTTTAAAAAAAAAGATAAAACCAACTTATTCTTTAAGAAAATCTTCTTTCATTGTTGCACCACAAATTTCAAAAAAAAATGTGGGCCAAATGCTATATCTGATATCCGAGACGTAAAATTTTTTAACTAAAGAAATACATGGGCAGTGTTTTTATTGTATTTTATTTACTTGATGATATGTGCGAATATAACAAAAAATACTGTAAATATTGTTAATCGGTTGTCTTCAGTAGATTTACAGTTATTTTTAACAATTTATACACGTCTGCGCTACATTCTGATATTTTTAATTGCAACAAAAAAAAAAAAAAATTATATTTGCATGTTAATTATTACCCAGGTTAACTTTTGTAAAATTGACCCTAAAAAAACCCAAACCCAAACCCGACCCGACCCGACCCAAAACTCGGAAATACGAAATCACCCGGCCGGGTTACACCCTAGATTATCTGTGCTATAAATTAAAAAAACGATTATCCTATATGCTTTTTTGTATAAAATCATGATAAAAATGCCTAGATATGACATTGTACGTGTTTTTATTAAAAGACAACCCATGCAAATTTATGCCCAAAAAGGTGCATAAAACTGTAATGTTTACATATAAAGACCAGGTTTACCGAAAAAAATATGGCCGCAAAAAAAAGTTCAACATTTTAGCGGAAATTGGGAGGGAAAGAGTCCTCCATATGAAAAATAGGGATATTTATCAAATGCTTTTATGTAAAATTACATACACTATTTTTTGTATAATAAATCTTGAAGACCTCGTGCGAATGTGATTTTTTATAACTTTAAAATATAAAGATATAAAAATAAAAGAAAGTACACGGTATTACGTAGGTTTTGCACAGATTTATAGTTGGATCGCTTTTTTTTGTAATAAAAATGAAATTTCGAGATTTTAGTAATTAGTCTATTCAATATTTTTCTTTAAAAAAAGACCTTATCGTGTCTTTACTTTTGTTTAATATGGATAAAGCATTTTTTGCGCGTTACAAATTCCATGTAAACCCTAATTTAATTTGCGTTTTTGGTTTACTTGTTATAATGATGATAATAGGCTTGTCCCAAAATTTTTACTATAGTAAGAATAAAATCTACGTAACATAAAAAAACATGCAATTTGCAATAAAAAAATACAAAAAACCCTTTACACCTTGCAGCGTAATATTTGCATTATGTTTTCTGTTGATCAAGGTTATTGGTTAAAGTATTTTATATTTTTTACTGTAGTAATTATTTTACTATAGTAAAAATAAGGTGAAAATTGATTCATAAAATTTGCTATAGTACATTGATTTACTATGGTAAAAATTAAAATAAAATTACGCATCTTTACTTTTTTTTATAGTATAGATTTACAAATAAAACAAAAAATTTACAATGAAAAAACAAAATAATAAATGCTAAAGGACAAAAAATGCAATTAAAGTAACCTTAAAGAATTACATCATTCAACTATCTTTTTTTACTACAAAATATCGTTTAGAAATATCTTGTTTCAAATTTTTACCATAGCAATTTATTGTATACTCTAGTATATGTTTGACTTTTTTTTGCAATTTAACATAGTAAAAAACTGTGAACAAGCTAAACAATGCGTATAAATAACTAACATCGCCTTATTTTTTTTTTCATATTGAATATTTATACAGCATATTTACATTAAATTATAAAAAAAAAATATTTTATAAATAAAATTTGCTTTAAAACAACTTGACTTGCAACCACTTAGGTTTAAGCATTATATATGTTACATGTTTAAGAAAACATATTAATTATGATTCAAACTATCCAAATCCAAGATCCAAAACAATAAATTTTATTTATTGGTGAGTTATATACTGTAAACTATCTGAAAAACGAAGAAAGGATTTATTTTTGCTAGTCGTCATATAGTTCATAAAAAACGAATCACACCAATAGCATATATTAAAATTATGAAAATCCGTTCAAACGATTAACAATACCCTGATGTATATGAAAACTCTAAATAAACATATAGCATCTGGATTTCAAGTTACAGTTTTGTACTTTTCTTGTTATTTTTTATCAGATCTACAGACAAAAAGCTTAAAAAAACGTAAATGAATTTTTAAATTTTTAAAATACACATTTTAAGGTGAATATGCAACCCTTTCGCAGATTAGCAAAATGTTATACACCGATATTATCTTTTTTTTTTACCTTTTTTAACATTTCATAGTATTAATCAGCGTAAAAAGGTTTAATATTTAAAGCAATTAACCCATACAAAAATTTGTTTTTATTGCATAAAGACAACGATTAATAGCTTAAAAGGAGAAAAAACACTTCATATTTTTTTTTTATTTTAGAAAAATTTACAGTTATAAATAACGAATTTATTTATAATATATACTCTTAAATTAGAGTATAGAGGCACAGTCGCGTAAAGTCTTTTTTTTGTATTGGTTTTTGGATAAATTCAACTATAAATAAACAGGTTCAAATGTACACCTGTTTTTAAGAACCTATATAGTAATACAAATCCGTTGCTTTTTTGTACAGTATAAAATATTTAGGCGTATAATATGAACCTTTTTGTAGTATTACTACCCCAAAATGCATTTAAAACAAATAAAAAATAACAAAAATCCGAGATTATCTTATTGGATGTTAAAAGTAGTTTCAGAGTTAGCAGGAACGTTATTCATGTAAGATGATACTTAGCGAGTTTGTAAAGTCCAGCAGTAAAAAGACAAGTTGTGATTTTTTCCGCTTTGTCATTTTCCATTTTATATTTTCCATAAAAATGCATCATTTCATGCAATGTTTAGTATATGAAGTAGCATTTTTTTATGATAATTGATATAAAATATAATGCCCCGTCTTTAAGCAAGATTTTATAATGGTGTATAGTATAATAAAGATATTATGCACCTAGAAAAGCTGTAAGTTTTACAAGGCAATATATAATCAGATTAATTTTTTATAAAAAGAGAAAGTGCTTCGGGTTTTGTTCAAATTGATGTCAATAATTTCTAGAAGACGTGTTTTTGGTAGTTTAATATGTTTCTATATGGCCATAGGGAGGGAAAAATTTTTTATATCTTCTCTTTTTTTACCATCTTCGGGTCCCCTGATAAGAACCCTTAAAAACTATTTGACAACTTCCGCGCATTTTAGTTTTAAAAATAACTTGGGGATAGTAAAAATTATTGGTTTTTTTTTATAAATAACTATTGCAATAATCACATATATTAGCAGCATAGCTATAGTATATTTAGATATTACCATCTAATGTAAGATTAACAACAACATTAAAGATATCGCTACAACAAAACTATCATTCGTAACATTTTCACCAGTATAATTTTTAAAAAGCATTCTGTGTCCTTTTATTGTTTTTTTTATATATAAAAATTGTCAAGAAAAATTGCTAAAAAATTACAGTTTTTTTTTAAAGGTAAAATTATTGAATAAAGTGCCTTTATCGAAATTTTAAAAAAAGTGTTTTTTTGATTCCTTTTTTATCTAAACAAACTTGTTTATTGAAATAATTTACAAAGATGTATAAAAATTATACGACTTTTAATTTTTTAAATTGTCTCTATATAATTTATGCGTATTTACACGTTAAGGGTTTTACAAATTGTAAGCGTTATTAATAGCATATATTATATTCAGTGGCGTGCCAGGAATTTTTCGTGACCAAGGCTAGTCGTGTTTTTTTTTATAAATATGGACATAAAACTAAATTTATACCGTAAAAATTCTTAATTTTTTTTATTTAAAAATTTTTCCGTTTTTAATTTTAATTTTTACTTCTTGAAAAAATATTTGCACAAAAAAGGACCCCCCATAAATATAAGCGCAGTTTTGAACAAGGAGGGAACTTACGACCCCCCCCCCCTCCCTCCCGGCTACGCATCTGATTGTATCTTCAATATTTTCTACAAAAATCAAAAAATGTGTTTGTAGATAAATGATTGTATACTTTTTGACAAAAGCAACAAATTATGTACAGATTTATATCTCTTTCTATATTATTTTACTAAAATAAAACGTTTATTTTTGCCAAAATCAGTCTAGATATGCCATAGAACATATCCGCCATAAGTTAAAATTTTGTCTAAAAATACTTCTTTTTTTATTCGAAATTAATCTAGCCCTAGATAATTTTTGCGGTTTTAAAATAGATTATAATGTTATTAATATAATATTAAAAACTAAACACTATAAAACTACGCAGAATTTATACTTGTAATTTGCACCGTTTTTAGTGCTAGAGGCAAGATCATATTAATTTTATGAGTAAAGTGTCATTTCTTTGTTTTTTATAAAAAGCCATGTGCTTTACAATAAAAAATGTAACCGAAATGGCAAATTTTTAACGCCTTCCCGGAATAAATATACGAAAACGCCTTTTATATAAATTAATTTGTTATCTACATTTTTTTTATTTTAATAAGGTATTGTAAACCCTAGCTACATGTTCTTGCCGATGCGTCATATTTGTGCAAAAATGAAAAGTATAGGTTTATGGAGTACTAATAGCAATATTAAAAAATGCAAGATTTTAAAAAGCCTATAAAAGTGTATTAAAGTGCATTGAAATATAAATATTACAGCTTTAGAAGATTGTATGTACCAAATATATGCAAATTTTGTATTTCTACTTATATTTTTAAAAACTAGTCCATAATATACTTAAGATATTTTTCCCATATATTGACAACACTAATCGTAAAAAACGCATTCTAGAACTAGCCAAAATTGCATTAAAATCAGATAATTTTCACCGACCATGGTAACGGATTAACTATAGTTAACGTTGAAAAAATTAAAAAAATTCCAAATTTTTTCTTTACTTTGCAACTTTGGAGACAGCAATTCTTTGCTGGGCTTTTTTTTTGCTGCATTTACGCTTTAAAATGTAGTTTTAACCCTTTCTTGTTATACCGGGGGCTTTAAATAAATGATTGCAATCTAGTATACAAAAAACCGAAATTAAAAATATTTAGTACTGGCATGCAAGTATAACAAAAACTGGTATATTGTAGTTTGCTTGTCAGTCAATTTCCCGAAATCATGAGTCTTTATTGTTTTTATGGATTATACGCTTTTTTAGAAAAAAAAAGTGTTATTGAATTTATTTTTGTGTGTATTATACTATTACATCAACCTAAATACAAATTTAATTCTTATTAAAGAGTATTGGCGAGTTTTACTTATTGATGGCGAGCAAGATAAAAAATCTATTGTAAGTATAAACAAATAAAAAAATTATATAGCAAATTAAACATCAATTTCATTTACTTGTTTTTGAATTTACAGGGGTAATACTTTTATTCATATTTTTTCATATCAATCTAATTAAAATTGTCACTATTTAAATTTACCTTTTTTTTATTAGTAAAAAGATATGTGCTTTTAACGATTAAATTTCGGTTTTTATATTTTTATTTGCTTTTTTATAAGAATTTCATATGTAAATTTTTCAATTTTCATTTCTGCTTTCACACAAAATGAGCACATATATTTGTAAAAGAGAAGGAAGAAAATAATAAGGGATATTACAAAAACAATATAATAAGGAAATAGTTTTTTATATGTTTATACCTTTACATGGTAATAAAGACCGGTGCAATTTCCCGGACTTATAAATAAATGCCCCTTTCATATATTTTTTGGTAAGTCTGCGTCATTATTACAGCTTTATTTCATACATAATGTACGCATTGAACAAATATCTCTTTAATACTATTTTACATGGTAAGAAGGATAGCAATATCCTATAAAGAGACCGTTGTTATGCGAAAGTTATTTAAACATAAATTGTAATAATGTAGCTTAAAAATAAGATCTTTTAAACAGACATCTATTTAAAAAGTCATGATTTCTTTGACGGTTAAATAACATTTTTAGCGTGAAAAAATATTAAATACAAATCTGGTGCTTAATTTTGAGTTTTAATATTTGGTGATTTATATTTGCAGTTTCAAGTTTTATAGAACTAAATTTAATATGCTTGTTTGTTTGTAACTGACATATAAATTAAGTTATTGTAAGGCAAAAGATACGAAAAATGCGAATTTACTGTTGATGAAATCAAAGTAAGATACATAATAGGACTTTTATATTTTTCAATAATTATAGAGCGAAATGAAAATATTAAAAGACAAAGTTGCCCCTTTACAATAGAAAATAAACATGAAAGCCTGTAAATCTATGGTTCATTTGTTTTTTAATTAGAAAATTATTATTTTTATTATTATTTTCTTTGTTTTTTTATATTTTTATAGATAATAACAACAAAGAACCACGCTCAGAAAATTGAAATTGAATATAGCTGTTTAATTTGTTACCGAAAGATGTGATTTCCCATGAAATATGACTTATCTTTCAATAAAACAACAATAAATTTATTTATGAAAATAAAACGATAAATATTGCTACAAAATACTTTGATTCAGAAATCGTTCTACCAAGGATAATAATTTCAAAATAAACAAGGCTTAATAATTTTGCTGCTCATACGAACAGTGCAAAGTCCTACGACTTTCTAATAAATTCCTATATATCAGTGCAAGAATGTATAGCAAAAATTGCAAAAATTTTATGTTTTTTGTAAAATTTTACGCAAAGTGTTTTTTTTGTAAAGATATAATTATCTACAAACAAAACATATTATTGCAATAAAACGATTTCATGCTTATTCTTGCAATATAGAAAGAAAATTATTGATAATTTTTAAACGTAAGGTTAGCGCAGTAATACTGTTTATGTTTTGACATATATCTATGTATAGGGCATTTTTTGTCTATTTAAATGCAAAACTAAAACCGAAAAAAAATATCATTGCAGTAGATTTTTACTTGAAAGTGAGAAAAAAAAATACTATATACAGTGAATTCTCCATAAATTGGAACAAAATGAAAAAAAAAAACAAAATGTTTATTTTTTGCTAAATTAGTTTAAAATGTGTTTTCCCATGTTAAGAGTCCATAATATTTCTGTTCTATATATTGGAATTTTAGGATAAAATGGTTTTAAAACAAAACAAAAATTTATAAAAAATTCGTAAACAATCATAATATGTTTGACAATATTCTATATTTTTCATTAAGTCTACTAATGACTCATGTAGAGCTTTTTTATGAAAAATTTTTTAATATATGGGTCGTTCAATTTATGGAGAATTCACTATAATTTTTTTAATTTAATCTATGCGTTATAACATTTTATACAACCATGTGTAATTCTGTAAATATAAACGTTAAAATTTTAGAGAATTGACAAAAAAAAAAGGAACAAAAATAAGATAAAATGCCAAGAAAGCACAGCAGGAATTTTTATTTAAGTTTTGTATTTTTTTTTAGTTTATAATTAAACTAGTATTTATCTTTTACTTATTTTTTTAAAAAAATTTACTTTTAAACAGTTAACTTTAAGATATACGCATACAGGCGTGTCAAACTATAGTATATGGGTTTATAAACCGGCGATACAACATTTTCGGTCTAAACTAATTTTAAAATACCTTTAAATTTTATAAATGTTTCTTTACAGTTGAAATACTTGTGTCTGGTTTACTCATATTACTGTTAACTATAAAAGATTATATTTGAAAACATTATATCGTATATGGTTCGTCATCTACTGCAGTCACAAGTATCTGTTGAATTACCTTTTTTTACTCATCTAATTTAGGCACACTTAAAAAACATGTTAAGAGGCGTTTCTTCTACCGTATACTAAAAAAAAAACGCATTTTTCATATGTAAAAGGCCCCCAAACACTATATAAAACTGCACAAAATAAAGCTTGCATTTATGCAACTTAAAATATACGGCCGTGTCTTTTGGTGTAAAATTCACGTGTTTCGGAAAGACGTTGGTGTATAAATACTTTCTAAAAAAGAATTTATGTCTTTATTATGTAAAAACGTTTATAAAACACGCTTTTTCGTAAATGCTTTTCATAGAGCTTTTTTGTCGTTTTTATATAGCAAAATACTGTTATAAAAACACTTTCTGTGTATAAATTATAAAAATAGTGCATGTCTTTTATATAAAAGAAAAACGTTTTTTTTGCAAACATTTATATTTAGTTTTTATAAACGGTTAAATACAGTCTTTTCAGACCTTACAAAAACATTTTTTTTGTGTTTTTTTTATTTTCCTATAATTTTGTGCAGTTTAGAAAAAACTTGCCTCGACATGCTTTTTCAATAAATTGTTACTCACCCTTGGTTATACAATTAAATCAAAAAAAAAGTTTTAGTATAAAAAGTTTTTTGTAAAAAAGACACAATATTTAGCAGATTAATTTCAATAAACGTTTTTTAAAAAAAAGACGCAGGATTAGTTCAAATGATATTTTTAAAAAACGTTTGGAAAAAAATACGCAGTTGTTTATGCATCTCTTTATTTTTATAGAAAGCAGAAAAAAATACAAAACTGTTGTATATTGAAAAAATATTTATTTGAAAAAACTTTATATTGCATATAAAAGACACGGCACACATCTATCTGATGTAAAAAATTTTTGCGTTTTTATTTTATTTGGTCGTATTTAATACCATTTTAGTATTAGGGCAGGTTCAAGTTTTTTCGGTATAGTAAAAATCACTATAGTGAATTTCACTATAGCTATAATTCACTATAGTAGAATTTTATTCACTATAGTAGAATTTTATTCACTTTCTGATACAGTGGCTCTCTGTAGTGAAAGAATTGTACTATAGGGTAATAAAATCCATGACGTTTGAACACAAAATAAATTCACTATAGTGACGTTTTTACTTTAGTAAAAACCGCTATTGTGACAAAATCAAAATAAACACAAAATAATGCTTTCTATAGTAAATTTGAGTATCCTTATCCGGGGCAGTTTTTCACTATAGTGAATTTTACAGAACATTCCTTTATTTTTAGTTGCGTTTTTTGGGCAGTATACGGTATCTATAAAGGGCGTAGCCAGGATTTTTTGGAAAAGGTTTAGTTTGTATTCAAAAATATACGCTTAAAACATAATTTCTATTTATAAATTAGTTTATTGAGTGTTTTTGCTAGAATTGCGGCTGTAATTTTTAAAATTAGAATTGTTTTAAAAAAAATCACTGCACCGAAAAGAATCCCTGCTTTAATTTAGGCGCAGCAAAATATCGAAAGGAGGGTTACGTGCCTCTCCTCGGAGTACGCCACTGCTTTTTCATGTTCAAATTGGAGGTTATGAAACACAAATGTGTGTAAAAGTTACTTTAAAACATAGTAAATGTAAAACCTTACGCAATTAAATTTTATGTTAATAACAGCTGCTAAATGTAACAGTAGTATGATTAAGACCACGTCCGTTTTTTTTCTCAATAGTTAATTTCGGGGGGGGGATATCCCTGACCTATTTGGTATAGTGTAAATCTCTATAGTGATTGCAAACGTAAATATCGAACGAAAAATTATATACCATAGTGAAATCTCTATAGAGAATTTTTAAATATTGTCCAAAATACATAAAAAAAGAAAACCCCTATAGAGAATTCTCGATATAGTGGGTTACTATATCGAAAAAAAATTCATATTGTTTATTGAAAAATAAGATATGAAAAAGTGATTTATATGTTGTAAATTTTATATAATAGCCGTTTTTAATTTTTTTATGCTATAGTGAATTTTCCTTAGTGGATTTCTCTATAGAGAAAATTTTCGAACATAAAACAAATATATAAAAGACAATCACTTTACTGATAATTCACTATAGTAAAAGTTCTATAGTGAAAAAAATCGGAAATGGCTTAAACCACACACAATTGTTCCATATGTAAAGAAACTGTTAAAAATGTTATAGTTTCTTAAAACCAGATACGGTATTTAGTTTCACTTTAAATTATTTGTTGCTAAATAGAAATAAATTCTGTAAATAATATATTTGCAACTAATATATTTTGGGAAACCATTTTTTATAAAATATAATTTTTTTTTGTAGAGGGTGCTCCTACTTTAGTAACCACTAGGGGTCGGACTTTTTGGAAAAAAATACAAAAAAAAAGTCTTATATAAAGTTTGTCCCTTTATATCCTTTTCTTTTGTCTCCTTTCCATCGTTTTCTAATTTCGGAACCATTTCCAATTTTGGAATTTATTTTGCCCATATTAAAATGTATCGGATGAATTCTACAAGAGATAGCAAAGAAAAACTGCAAATTTGAGCCCCGTACATAAAGTTTAAGGCACTTATGGGGACGTTAGATTATTCGTTATACACATTGAAAAAACATGTATGGATGAACTCTCAAAAAATATTGTGTACCTGTGCAAAACATACATTGATAAGAGACAGGAAGTAAACACGAATAAAATACAAGCAGTAATGCAATTAATAAAATAAAAATTACTGGGACATAAAAAAAACGTATTAGAAGAATGATATTTATTAAGTATCAGATATAATACGAAAGCTATAGATAGAAAATATAGATTTTGTGATTTAGATATGAAAAACCCACGTAATGGTGACCGTATAGGATAGACCATCATATATATTTGAAATGAATTCTTGGTTCGCGCTTTGATATTAATACCGACGACAAATTTATACAACAAGATAGAAACATCATATGGGAAATACTGCTGGTAAAATTGGGAAGTCGTATCATTAGAATGCAATAGTCATATTTCAAATGATGAAACCGTATAAAAACCGTTGATACAATTATATTATAAACAATTTGATTTTCTATATTACATTTCTAATGAAAAAGTGAAATGCATGTACAGTAAGAGAAATTAAAACTGTTTAAAAAACAATGTATAGTGGCATTAAAATTCTCATCTGAATGGTAAACGGCATGCCGGTAAGCTTACTTAATTTAGAAGTATATTAAACTAAAAATAATAGTGATTATACCGCAGCCTCAGATTTAATATATCAGTTTATATTCTAATTATTTATAATAAATGGTTATAGATTGTGCATTTAACTAAGTTTATATCTTTTCCATTTTTTGTTATTTAATTCCAATTTTTTAACCCTTCAATTTCCAAAAAGTCCGACCCCTAGTAACCACACACTTTTCCCAAAATATACGAGTCCGATTTTTTTACTTAGATTACAAAATACATGCGTTTTCCGTAATACTTTGGGACCCGGAAAAGATGACACTAGATAAAATAAAAAGCCGTGATATTTTGTAAATAATTTACTTTTTTAAAACCTGTGTTGCCCGTGTTTTAAGGTAAAAAATCATGTTTGTGTACACGACATAAGATATTATATCATGTGCTCTACTAATGATAAACCTTCACAAAAATCATTATAAAGCCGTATATATAATATAAACTCAAGTATTTTTGGCATTTTAAATAAATTTTCCAGTATTTATTTTGAAAAAAAGTGTCTTTAAATCTCTATGCAACCAAAAATAATCTGGATAAAATCCCAATTATATTACAGCTCAATATAGAATTCTCTTTTCAATAGTTGACTTCAACTAGCATTGCGTTAAAGTAAAAAACATGTCTCTAAATGAAATCCATACATAGCAAATTCTGCAGCCAATTTAAATAATTCCCCCATGAGCTTTTTTCTTTATCAGCTTTCAGTAGTTTTTCTAATACATTCTTTACCTTAGGCTTGTTTTCAATATCCTGCTTCTTGTAATCTTTTAAGATTTCTTGAATATCATTCTTCTTCTTGACCTTCTTCTCAACTTTTTTCTTCATTTTTTTAAAATCGGCGTCACCCTCTTTGCTTAACATTTTATTCAAGATTTTATCTTTATGCTTACTTATTGAACCATGACCTATATCATCTAGTAGGCTTTCCAAGCAGATAATTTCTCTTGGGACAATTTTAAAGTCAAATATCATGGTATCAAGATTTGCGCATTTTACAAGCACGAATTCTTGTTCGAATACTAGGCATTTGTTGTTAATCTCTAATGTTATGCCAAATTTTCTAAATTTTAGTACCCAATCAGTCTTTGGCTCACGGCTTGGGGTAATTTTGTTTGATTTAGTATCCACACTTAGGAATGAGGAGCCTATCTTTATCTTATATTTATGCTTGTTCCTGATAAAAATTACCTTTTCATTGTATTTTGTGTCCTCATCCTCATAGTTGATATTTCTGAGGGTAAAGCTATATCCATTTTCAAGCGAAAATGTCTCAGCCATCCTATGATCACTATATTTGGATATAAATAAGTATAGTGGTCGATCAAGATATACATTATCTAGCTTTTTATTTTGTTGCAATGTTAAAACTATAAACACAAACATTATTAAATTGAGTATTTAAAGAATATTTATGTGTATTTCAAGTGTAATAAATAAGAACTGCTTGTTTATTACAAAAAACAAATCATAAGTTTTAAAAAATATGATTTTCTCGTTTCATGATTTGATAAATCTGAAACTAAGGCTGTGTATTGTAATTTACCCATGGTAAAAAAGTGTTTCCCATGGGTAAAGCTTTCTTGCAATTAGAAATTTTAAATCGCCCAAAATGGCCATGGTAAATTTAAAATTTTACCCACGGCTCTGATATGTGTAAAATTTTACCCACAGCGTTATTTGTTTACCTATGGGTAGAAATAAATACATAATTTACTCTACAGGGTTTAAAAAACTACCCATGGGTAAAATAAAAAACAAAAAAGCTATGAAATAAGAAATGTTACCCATATGTAAAATTTCATTATGTTTTTAGGCTCTGATTCTACCCATAGGTAAATTAAAATACATGGCCTAAGATGATACTTTGATTTTATTTTAAAAAATATATCTATAAGTCTGATCGTAAAAATACAAATAAAAAAATACAGGGCTAAAATTTTCATTTAAAGCACTTATAATTTTTTATATAAACAGCATGCCTAAAACTTGGTTTTAAAACAAATAATTCAGAATCTAGTATAAAAGTTTTTTTTTCATATTGACCCATTAATCAATTATTTTGCATGCATTAATTACAAATATACATTTATGGTAATATACTGCATGAGCAACCAATAATTATTTACAAAATCAGGGATCGGGAATATGTTATGGAACGCGGGCGGCAAATTTAATTTTTAATCCCGCCCTTTATGGCCATTATGCCATAATATGGAAAATATTTTTTACAATTTGTACAAATATTGTATAACATTACAATTTTTATATAACTCCTGCTTTTTTTTTGTCAAAACAAACGTTCAGATTTCAAGAAAATTAAAAATCATTAGTTCTTACTGATCATAGAAGATCTCCCTGCACGCATTTTCATGATTATCTGCAATAATACATTACAGAAAGTATATGCGATTTATTAAATAAATATTATATAAATCAACGCAGTCAACCTATTTAATTTCTATCCTGCTCATAACTTCCCCTTTTTACTTATCATTCAAGCAATTTTTTCTTTAAATTGTTTATAATATATATATTTTTTTTGTATATTTTTTTGGTATTGCATTATTAACATTTGTAAAACTGCAAAAGTACCAAAAAAGTTATTCTTTTGATATGAATTAAAAAAAGTTGTTACTTGAATAATGATTATTTGGTAACCCGTTGAATTTAGCCCGTTTGCTTTAAGAATGAAAGATATTAAGGTTTTAATATAGTAATAAAAGTTAAAAAAGTGTCTATGTTCGTAATCGATGATTTGAGATAACATTAAATTAAAATATAAGCCGTGGATTTTTTGATTGATTTGTTATAAAATATGTAATTAAATCTATTTTTAATATATGCAAATAAATTTATTACCATAAAAAATGAAAACTATAGATACCAAACCTAAATAGTTTTTCACAAATATATATAAATTGCGCCTTAATCCATAATTTTAATTCCTCTATAATCTAAGCATTAATAAACTCCAAGTCCCCAAAAAGTGGAAAATATACGGGGTTACCTGTATTCATTTTAGCAAATTATAAGTCGAACAAATATGATGAAAAAATATGTTAAAAATATATTGAAAAAATATGGAAAAATATGAGAAAAAATTCCGCCCATAATGGCCATATATTGTATGGCCATTATGGGTGGTAACCATTATTTTCCCAATCCCTGCACAAAATAAACATAAAAATGTAAACCCAATAAATAAGATTTTATAAAATTATGTGTTGGTACAGAATTATTTTTTATATGCACGTGGATATCTAATAAAAACGTTGGTTAATCATGTCCAGGATGGCATGTTATTAATAAACGCGAGAAACATCATTGAATATATTAGCCAATATGATTACAGATCCCATTAGCGCAGCAAAAAAAAATCAATACATTATAAAAAAACATTATCAAAGGGCAATTTCTTTACATTTTTTATAAAAGAATATTTACGGCTAGATAACCTAATTTAACTCGGTGTTATGTCATAATATGCATCTTAGTCGTTTTGTTCCCAGAACTTCATTTGACTCAACGCAAAAAAATAGAGTTTACAGATAGCCTTAAAAATATATTTTACATGCAATTTTTGCAGAAATTCTAACTACAAAATAAAGTCTTCTTGTTCATATTTATGTTTTTTATATATACTTTACTTGTATTTATTGCTGAGCGCATACAAAAACAGTTACAATACGAAAATAAACCACGGAGAATTACAGAGTACACGCTGATACTAATTTTTTAATCCTTTTGGTGCGTTAGATTTTTTAATATCTAAAAAGATTTTATTCAAAAAAATAGTTGTGATCAGGGCTCCCGAATATGGTATAACAGTAATATGGAAGTCAATTTTTAGGCCGCCTTCTATTATAGCCATCATGACCATAATGGTATTGCCATAGGTAAGGTCTTTTTTGTTCCGTAAGCCTTTATATTATAACATTTAATTTTTATGTATTAACAAATTTTTGGTATTTAAAAAGCTTTGCCACAGTTACATCGTTTTAAATTTATAGTTGTTATCTTTCGTAAGACAATATAAATTTGCAAAAGAATATTACACATGATCATATAGGTCATATACATGTTTACCTAACATTATTACACAAATTTGTTTCCCATATATACAAAGTGCATAACAGCGTGGTTATCTGTATTTCTTTCGATCTAGGTGATATAATACATACTATTTTTACATTTTTTTACAATTTAATCTGCATATTTTTTTATAGTCGGTACTTTATATCAAAAAAATGTATCCTTTCAAAAATAGATATAGTCATAAAAAATGGGAATAGAAAATATAAGAAAAATATGAAAAAATATGGTCAAAATATACGTAAAATAAGCCAAAATATGACAAAAATGTAAAAAAAACTACATCCATAATTGGCCTCCAAAATATGGCCATTTATGGACTATACAATTATTTTTTCACGAGCCCTGGTTACTATGGGGTTTAAAATTTAGTAAAAAAATACTAAATTTTACAATAAAAAAGCAAAAAGCAAGAAGCATAAAAAAATCAACAAAAGAATGCGAAATAGCAAAAATTATCATTTTATATGAAACATAATTTTTTGCACATAAACACAAATTTAAAGTATATATGTGTATCATGTAAATAGTAAATATTAACTCCTGGGGGATAAGTCATTTTTAGACATTTTTCGTATAAAAAGAAGGGTAAAATAAATAAATCAACACAAAAAAATACTATGTTTTTACCTCTAAAATGACGTATATATTCGTCATAGATTATAAATTTATGGCAGAATAAGAAATAACGAGTTTGAATTTTTAAATTGAATTGTAGACACAGTATATCATATAAAAGTGAGAGAACTAGAATTAATATATTGCATCTATAGAAAGATAAAAATTTAACAAATTGAAAAATTATCTTGTGAAAATACTACAGAAGAAGTGTAACCTGTGACAATGGCATAAGAAATATTTCTAAAAAGAATAATACTTTTTAAAAAATAAACACTTAGAGGTGTAAATTTGTCTTTTTGGCATTTTTCGCGCTAAAATTTCGCAATTATATTGTCTATCATTCGATCAGGGCTCGGAATAATTTATATTCTTAAAAAAATAAAGTGTTAATTGTTAGGTATATTTTAATTGGGTGTTTCTTATTTTTTCTCTCGGTGTCTATTTGCAAAATTTGAACCATTAAAATATTTGAATCTATTCCAACTAGTGTATGTCTTTAACCGGTTATTTTTAAAATGGCCTGGTTACTAACCGTTATGAGCGGTTAGGTACCCGGTTAGCGGTTACTAGCATTAATTTTAGACAAAAAAGGCGTGTAAAAAAACATAGCCTGTTAGTATTTGCTCTATTTTGCTATAAATATTTGCTAATTTATTCTTGTTGATTCATTCATTTTAAGGATGCGTAAAGGCTTAAATAAATTATAATAACATAAACTTTGTTTAGGTAGCTAAACTCAAATATAAAGGGTATTTTATTGCATTTTCTTATAAGGTGTAAAACCTCATTTACATGCGGATAATGCCTTTAAGTTATATTTTTGCACATCACTTTGTGACTTTCTATGATTGCAGAACACTTTCTATAAATTTTTCGAAACACACGAAATAAAAACCTGATGTTTTGTTTGTATTACAAATCTTTTCCTTATAATTATTTTAATAGATGTAACACTTCTTTTAACAAGGAGAAAAAATGAGATAAACGAGTAGAGAAGCAAAATAAGAACAATTACTTATTTATTTTGAATAACCTTGCAAAAACTAATGAATAAATAATGAATAAATGATAAAACCCAAGACAAGATTAACGCTTCAACTATTATTGTGATTGGGTAGTATGGAAGAATGCAATTTACGATAAATTCAAAAAGATATTTTTTATAAAGATTAGGTTTATCTATGTATTGTCTTGCGGTCCATTGTTTATTGCAGTTTTTACGAACCAAACTTTCATTTATTTTTTTTTAGATTATAACTTACACAGAATAAATATAGATTAAATGCTACAAATATTAACAAAAATATATTTTGTAATCCAAATGCAGTGAAATCACATTAAATAAAAAAATCCGAGAAAAACTTGGTTTTTATTAGTATTTTTATTCTTAGTCGCAACTAGAGGTTGCAAATGGGCGGGTCCCGGATGGGATTTGCATCCCACGGCTGGGATGGGATTGCGATAATACACCTCATATTAGGAGTTAAAATTGATGGGTCCCAAATGGGATAAAAATCCCATGTCGTGATCGAATCTGCATATAACTGCACAATTGAAATATTATTTACGGTAGAATTATGTTCAATACAGTAAATACATTTATAAATAGTATTTTTTACTATAATTGCTGTATAAACACTATAAAATATTTAGTTCTGTTTAGTAAATACGGTCCTTTTTAAATAACATCCAAAAAAGCTTCTATCTGTATTCTTAAACTAAAGCAACATAATTAAAAGTCTTAATGTATTTTTTTTTATGTTTGTGTGATTATCACGAAAAACCAAGTTATTTGGCAAAATCATGGATCTTCGGTATATAAACGAAAAAAATAAAAATATAGAGTATTGTTTTTTCATACAAAATCATAAAAGACTTTCTTCTATTTATAAAACTTATAAAGTATATATCATAAGTCTGATAATGCTTTGAATAACTATGTTTTCTTTAATATAGTACAAATAAAAAAACAGCCATACAATAAAAAACATGTATATTTGAATACAATGCCTAATAAAAATTATAATATTGTAATCCTGGTAGAATTTGTTTTAAACTTCATTATAATAATTTTTTTGTGCCTGACTTTTTAGTTACTGCTTTTCATGCAGTTCCTGTAACTGGTCGAAAAA
>JAQFYM010003472.1:0-18555 GCA_034694785.1 Agrenia bidenticulata | reverse complement strand
CAGTAAAAGATTTATGGGATAGTGGAAAGACAGATGGGATAAAAGAAATGGGAAAAAGGGACTAATGTAGAGATAATGGATATAAATGTATTGGGACCAGGGAAGTTAGTATGGGCACAGATGAATGAATACCCATATTGGCCTGCGCGAATAACATCACACGAAATGATATAGCAGCTTCAACAGAGAATGAATCAAAAGTAGGGTGTAGGAGTTCTCTTTTTTTGTTACGGAGTTAGAATATGGACTAGTGGATAGAGAAAAAATTGAGGAATTTTAAATATTTTATGAAGATCATGCGAAAAGGAAAACGCAGAAGATTTTAGAACAGCCATACGCGAAGCAGGAAGGAGTGATGAAGTAAAACAGTCATCACTTTAAAAAAAAGATCTTCATAGTGATGTGATCGAGGAAGAACAAAACATTACACACGAGAGTAACAATGAAAGGAAAAGTGGAGTACATAAAATTTTAGAAGATGATTTATACATGGAAGAATTTTTAAACGCAATCACAGAATTACAAACATTGTACTAACAGGGTATAAATATGATGATATATTCTGAGAGTATAAAGAGTTGTATGACAGCGACCGCATCAATCCAGGGTATAAGGGAGAAAAGTGCACAATGTCAACACGGCCGGGGTTTGAAGTTAAAGCAAGGGAGGCGGAAAAAAATACGCGATGCAGCAAAAAGTGGCGGAGGAAAAAGTAGCCTTATTGGCTAAAGGTTATATTCAGTTATCGAGTTCTCAATGGAGAAATCCCATCTATTCGGAGCTCAAAAGTAACGGAAAAAAAGGCTATGTATGAATCGTATGATTTAAAATGAATTGGTTGAAAAAGAAACTACAGTGATTCCACGCATGAAAAAAGTATGTACAGCGGTATAAGGAACATGGTGTTATCAGTTCTAGGTTTACGCGAAACTTTCTTCCAAATATTAATTGAGGAATCGGACAGATTTAAACCCGCGTTCGATAATGACGGTAAAATTTATGAGTGGACTCGTATGCCAATAGGTTATTCCAACGCTCCATCAATATTACGAAGAGTGATGAACAGAGAATTACAGGGAAAGTTAGGAAGGGAATGTGCAAGCTATATGGATGACATAATTGTTTGCGATTAAACGGAGGCGGAGCGCAGTGAAAACCTAAAATGGTTATTTCAAAAATTGATAAAAGGATATTTTGAGATAAATATATGAAAAATTCAGTGTAAGAAAGACAACGTGGAATTTCTAGGTTTGAATTAGATGGACTAGGAACTAAAATACAACAATCGAGTAAAGATGAAATCATGAAATACAGTTCCGAAATCGAAAAAAGCCTTCAGAGATTCATTGGAACATTGAATTTTTATAGGCGATTTATAGATAATTATAATGAAAAAACAACAAAGTTAGAGAATTACTAAAAGAAAATAGAAGTATAAGTGAGTGCAGAGAGCATCATACACAATTATTTAAAGAAATTCAGCAAGAAGCACAAGAATATTGTAAGATACCACCCGGATTTACACAAGAGATTTCGACTAGAAACTGATGCCTCGCTAGTTGGAGTAGGATTTATCTTATATTAGATAAACGAGAATGAAGAAAGAGAAATTATAATCCCGGGATTATAGAAGTATGTTGACGGAACGGGGATGGGCAATTACGATAAAAAAAATAATATGGCGTATACTTTGCAATTTCGAAACTTGAAAGATATCTTCTAGAAAAAAATTACCATAATAACAGATCACGAAGCATTACAGTGGATTAGAACAAAGGAGTCGTTTGGAAAGGATAAAATAGGTAGGAGGATATATGCAATCCAAGCATATGATTTTATAAAAAAGTATTGATGTGGAGATCTAATGGGAAAAGCAGACGCGTTGTCAAAGGTGCGAGTCAAAGACGAAAAGGAGATGATGACGCAATTCCAGCACAAGTTAAAACAAAAGACACATAAAAAACTTGACACCGCAGCATAGAGACAACTTTGTATATACAGTAAAACCTCTATATTGGCAACTAATAAATCCAAATAAGATTGTAAATAAATGATGTTATATTAGCAAATTGCCAATATAGATATAACCATATTATTTTTTTTGAAAATAAGTAACAAGTTTTCAATCAGATTTATTATTCTTTATTGATTTATTTTTTCATTTATTTTTGTCTCATAATCAATTTAAATTGGTGCAAGTTCTGGATAAAGCTCATAATTACGTGCTTTAAGTTTTGAAAGCTTTTTTAAAAGTTGCAGCGATCTCGAATTTGTCGTATCTGGCTTTTTCTTTTTTTCCATTTCACTTTTAATACACAAATCATTATAAAAATCAACAGTCACAACAAATGGATCTTCCTCAAGCAATAAATATTCATCCTTGAATATCAAATCAGACCTTTCATTTTTATCCGCAAATTTTTCAATTGCATTATGCAGCTTCTCACCTAGGTTTCTGTTGTGTGTATTACTTTAAGTACAATTGAGATATTTTCAGCTTTTCTGAGACCACTTAATAATTTACGCCAGCAATTCACTATGGTTTGAGGAGTTATTGATGTCCAAGCTTGTATTATAAGTTCTACTGCTTCGAATAAAGTAATTTTTCTAAAAACCGGGGCCTGTATTCTATCATTATAAATGCATAAATGATTAAGAAGACTAGTCTTATATCTCATTTTAAACGCTCTAATGATTTCTTGATCTAAAGGCTGCAAGACACTCGTAGTATTAGGCGGAAGGAACGAAAAAGAAACATTAGATAAATTATCAATTGCATGCCCGGAGAAATTGTCACACAATATTAAGATTTTCCGGTTATCTTGTTTTATCATCATGTCATTTATTTCAATAAAAAAATTCCTAAATATTTCTCTTGTCATCCATGCTGAAGAATTGGACATATATCTTAGATTAAGCGAATTTACATTTTTACCCACAAAACAGGGTGGAGCCAAACTTGCCTATAGGCAAGTATTCGATAACTTGCCAATAGGGGGTAAATAAAATTATAAAATAAAAGTCGCCTGAGAGGGAATAAAAAGCTTATCTAAAAATAATAAAATCTTCTATTTTCTTATCTAAAAAACCATTTTTGCTTAACTTTAAATATTGCATTTAAATAAAATTATCAAATGGAATATGAAATTATAAAAGGTCAAAGAAATAGCCAACTGTTAGTTCATAATTTATTTATTTATAATAAAGATAGCTTATTAGATGGAAAACAGCGGTGGAGATGCCAGAACAGGCAATGTAAAGGCTCGGTTTTTACCGAAAATAAAAAAATAGTTACCAGTAAACCCCATAACCATCACGCTGAAAAAACGAAAAAAGACAGAATTATATTTCATAATAAATTAATTGAATTAGCTAGTAAAAACTTTAAGAGAGCACTTAAAATAGTTGAAAAAGAGCTTCCAGATCTAAAAAAAACGATTGCCAAATATGCGCCAGTTTTAACTATAAAAAAATATAAGATACTCAAGATATAGAGAAATGGGTTAGAACCCAAATTGCTTAGCTGATTTCCTAAAAATATTAGATAAAGATGCTGATGCAAATCCAAATTTGAGATGTGATTCGAGCCCAAGTGATGATACACGAACTATAATATTTTTTTCAGATACAAAACCCCAGTATTTTGAAAAAATGAGTACATTTTGAATTGATGGAATGTTCTATAGAACCCTGGAACCATTTTCAGTTGATATCATTGCATGGAATGATTTTGGAAAACCATAGCCTGTTCTTTATCTCCTTACAACCTCTCAAGATACTATTGGATATGAAAAAATTAGTGAAGAAATATCAAAATTAGTATTTTTTGAACCTATTTTTATTAGTGTAGATTTTGAAAAAGCCTATATTTGGTAATACGGAATAAATATAAAAACACGACACATTTTGGATAAGATTTTTACTTTTCGCAATCTATATGGAAAAATATACAGGGGAGTAAATTATCAGGTAAATACAAATCGGATGCAGCATTTAAGTTTTTTTTAAAAAAATCTTATTTAGAGCTTTTTATACCTTTGCATGTTTACGATGCGGTTATAACAGAAAAATTGCAGCTTTTAAATCAAAATAGTTAAAACTGCAGTAATTTATTACGATATTATAAAGAAACTAACATAGGAGAAAACGTAAATGAGAGAAATTACAAAGAAAATTTTTTATATCATATTTTTTTTTGGAATGTATATGATCGGGTTTAAGAGGGATTTCCACGCACAACTAACACAGTGGAGGCTTACAATAGAAATAAAAACAGGTAGACACCATCGCATCACCTCAACTTTGGAAAATTCGTTGAAATCCTAAAAGGAGATGCAAGTCTCTATAAATTTGACATAAACCGGGCCGAAATGGATATAATATTTATGCCGTGCAAAAACGATAAAAAAAAAGTAAGTATTGTAGTAGTGGTGAAAAACTATGCTTTCTAAAGTAGAGAAAGTTATTATAAAGCTTTAAATTCAGTATTAGCTTATGAATTTCATAATAAAAAAAAAATTGATCTTAAAATATTTTCCCGTCATTGGCGAGTTTTAGTTTTTATTTTTTATACCCCCTATATACGAGTTTTGGTAAAACCCGTCTATGGGCGACTTTACCCGCAGCCTGTTTACAGTGTCCACAAGTATTGATTATTTAGTTTTTTCAGTGGAAAGAAGGGTGCTACAAATATAACAATTTCGCAGCCTATTTGCTACAATTTTGCTTTAGAATTCTGACTGATGTTTGTTTTTAGCCCTTGTGCGTATAAAGGGTTATTAGAAAAAAAATATTTTACTGATGTTGTATTAGCAATTTATCTTTTAAACTATTTCAAAGCTATTCTTTTTATCCATCTACTGTAGTTATTGTGTTTTTCTAATATCTTATTTATGCATCTTTTAGTCAACAGAATCTAGTATCTTTTTTTTTGCCATTATCCTTATCGTTTCATTTTAAGTTTAAAATATGATTAATTCTTCCGTATTCTTGTCGTATTTTATCCTTTTTTTATGATCTTTGTTTCTGCGTGTTGATTTTTATACTTTTTTATAAGGTTTTTTTTTCTCATTAAAATACGATCTTATATTTTCATATTACAAAGGTTATGAGCATGGTATCCCAGCTTCGTTTTCTTTCTTTTTTTTAATTATACATATTTTGATTATCCAAATGTACACTATTATTCTGCAACACTCATAGTTGCTTTTCATGTCTATATTGTTGTATTGTCTTTATCTGTAAGCTGTTTTTATCTACTCGCTTTTCTTTTTTTCCTTCATATTGATTTGATGTTATTCTGTTTTCTCCTTTGTGTTCGAATGGCTTATTTGAGGGCAGCAAAAAAATATTTGATACAATAGGGGTCTAACACAAATATTTAATAATATAAAAGCGAAAAACAAGTTCACCCTTATTTAAATATTTTTTAGCTGTGTTGTGATTTTCAAAGTCACCATAAATAAAATGGTAAATCTCCAAATGGTCTCACCAGCTTTTTTTGACTTTTAAATCTTCAAAAAAAAAACAATGAGGTTGGCAAACACCGAAAAAGCAACACTGGTATCCTTAACTTCTAGTAAAGTTTTTATTTTTTGTTAAATATACAGATCCCATATGTTCTTAAATTATATCAGTATTAAAAAACAATATCGCGTCTATACATGAAATAAAATTTATAAGTACTGTTCTTAAATCAGGCTAAAGGAAAAATTTATGTTTACGTTTTTTAATGCCGTATATACTTGATAATAAGGCCGACTTGATCATTTTAAGAATCCAATAAAATGAAAAAGCCAGCTCGAAAATATGGCCAATTAAATTTACAACTAAAAAACAATAATACACTATAAATTGCTTTTTAATTACAAAAATTAAGTTTATTTGCGTAGAACACCCCTTTTCTGCTTCGTTCCACTGCACTAAATTTCTATGGATTAGCAAATGTCGTTCATTTTGCTGTCATAGAACCCTTGGGATCCACCCACAAATACATTGTTTCTGTTCTGAACTACAAAGAAATACCAGTGTTAGCTCTTTCGCCTTATTGTATGTACTTTAACTTCTCTATATGTCTGTATTGCTTCATGTTCAGATAGAAGTACGATCTATCATTTTTCGGGGTACTTTAAAAAGTCTCGAAAAGATGTCCAAATAACAAAAACCCTGGTCTTATTAGTGAGACCAGACGAAATTTTTATAATCAAAAAAAAATTCCGGAAATGTTTGTATTTGCAAACAAAGGTCCCAAAAAAATATATTAATAAAATGTATATAAATAAAATTATGTTTTTTTATTTCATGGAAAATATATTCTGTTTTTAGCTTATATAAACAATATTTTTTTCACTTCTAAATATTGTATAAAAAATTTACCGCATTTTTTTATCAACAGTTTTTATTTTATGTCATATTATTTGTTCTTAAGTACAAAATAAAAAGCAAGTAATAACTTTTGCAGTATTGTAAGATGTTTAACTTGTTTTCAATTTACTTCGCACATTTTGTCTAGCAAGCATTCAATTTATTGTACCAAAAATTTAATGGCCTTTTTTTTGATCTTATACATGCCCATTTAACGAATCGCAGTATACATATCTTTCGGTTTAACACTGAGAAATTATACAAGCTCCTAGGACAGCGGCTCGTATCATAATAAAAAAAGTCAGCAAATATGTGGGTAAAATCAATTGATTGTGCGTAGGAGGCAAAAGATAAATAAATTACTTATACTAAAAATATGCGACAGTGTTCGTAGCATCCCGGTAATGGCAAGGAAGAGTCGGTGCAGACAAAGAGTCTAACGATTCGAGTCATTATATTATTTTCATTAGGTTTTGTCTTGATAGGACAAAAAAAGTCAAGTTAAAATTGTATTTAGCTAGGGTTTACATCGGTTTCTCGTCTGGTATTTCTTAGCATTTTGTTTTTTTTTGCGAATCATGCTCGCATCTGCCTGTATCTTGTATTTATGTATTTTTTCTTTCTTAGTTTAAATTTTGCACAACAGAAGCTTAAATAAATACAATTTGCACAATTTATGCACTGATAAGACCCTTTTCTAGGAAGTAAAAAATTAGTTATTATTCTCTATTCTTACATGTAAATAAAATATTTATAATAACTTTTTAACATTTATTTCACTAATGCAAAATACAGCCTGGTATTAAAGCAACAATATTTTTGTTATTTAAACCAGTTTTACTTATCAAAAATCCAATGATTCTGGTTTTCTATTTTATTGCCGCTAAATTTATTTAATGGAGATATCAAAAATAGTCAAAAAGTATTTTAAACGTAAAAATTATTATTTATCAAGTAAAAACTATTATTGTGTATTAAAAAAGGCATATAATCAACATTATATATTTTGGAACTTCTGGTTGCAAAATTTGATATTATGTTTTTGAGGCAGTGGTGTTTGCCACTATATTAACAAGCTTAATTTTTTTTAAAATATTATGAGTGAATTATATTTGTTTTTCAATTTTATATTTAGGTCTTGTCTCTTCTTTTGATTGTATCTCATTTAAGTTTATTATTTCTTTTATATATTTATTGACAAAACTTAAAATATGCTAAGTCTATTGATCTAAACCAATTGACCCGATCTATAAAAAATAAAGTTTAATGCATTTAAAAGACGCCAAAAAAGAAAATTTAAAACGGATAAAGAAAGTTGAACGCTGAGTGACCCCGCTAGATTTAAGTTTGTAAGATGGCTACAAAAAAGTGCATGTAATAATGTTGACAGATAAAAATGCAGAATGATGACTATTTGATCATTATATATAGATATCTTAATATTAAGTTTTTTTTTTACTATAAATAAAAACACAGTACTAGCATGAGATAAAAAAAACGTACGAATATTTTGCGTGTAAAATAGTAAAAATATTGATACTTTCTATAATTTTTATAATAAAGAAATAATGTGTAATATCTCGCACAAAATTACACATTGTCCGTTTACTTGTTATGCTTTACTAATATATTACATGTCCCAATCTTTTTTTTATATTTATTTTTGAGCAGGAGCGTAGTCAGGGGTTCAACACAATCAAAATATTTTTGCTATAACAAAAACAAATTTTATTTATAAATTTTATAAAAAATCAAAAAAATGCAAAAAATACAAATTTCGGAAAAATATATTTTGGGCATTGTACGCCAGGGGCGTAGCCAAAAATTTGGAAGACGGGTAGTCTGTTTTTTTTTAAAACGCAGTAAAACGTATTTTTTAAATATAGTTATTTTTATTGTGTATTTTTATTAGAGAAAGCGTTTTTACTTTTTTATTTAAATTTTATTTTTCAAAAAAGACCAAACTTAAATTATTGCGAAATTATTTTTGGAAGGAGGGAATGCCCGTGATGGCTTCGTATCTGTTGTACACTTCAAAAAAGGTCATTTTTAAATTCTAGCTAAAATTTTTTTGTTAGGGAGCCTTGTGTCTCACAGTGCCTTGATATGCCACTACTGTAAAGTTTGGTGTTTTACAAAAGTATTTTATTTTATCATATATATTTTTTTTTCCTAGTAATCTAAAATCCAGCCTTAAAAGTTTTTTTGTAAATATAAAATACATAGCATTTGCAACGAATATGTCGTAAATATTCGATCTCGTATATTTGTATACTTTCTTGTTGAAGTTTTAGTAAGGAAAAGATATTTTGATGGGGTTTTTTCTTACCCTCGTGATATAAACAATTTATAAAAATTTTACTAAATAAAAAAATTCATATAATGACGACCATTACAAATGTAAGTATTAATTTATGACTAAACCCTTATTAATCAGCGGCACATTTTTTGCTGTAAAGTTAATTTTTACATTTTTAATTTAAAGCTCGGATCAAGGATCGAACCCCAGATCCCCGACGGGGGGTTTTGACCATTGATGCTTTTGCTGGGAGATTTAACCCGTATGTCATACAGCAAAGAGCGGGTTTAACGTTACAGCAGTAAAAAAATGAAGGCAAAAAAATATTCCCAATAAACACCGACAAAAAAAAACGAGAATAAAGGTGAAGAAAAAGATAAATGATGACTAAAGGTTTTGCTAGGGTAATTTAGAAGTTAGTTTTAGTGTTTGTATGTAAAAAGGGAATCAAGAAAAAACAGGACTAAATGCAAAACCCCATATACCGAAAAAATCTAATACAGATTCACCAAACAAAAAAACATTATAACAACCTGATTTTAAATATTTTAATGCAAAAAGAATAAGAAATGATACTTAAAACTACCATAATAACTACTGATGTTGTGTCAAAGTACGAATACACAAGCAAATAGCAGAAAAATCACTGACAAATACTTTAAATTTTTAAATTACAAATTATCGATAATAATTGAAGAAAATTACATTTCTAATTTTTTTTCCACGTTATATGTCAACAATAACCATTTTTATTTTATGCATAAATATTAAAAATTATTTAACCCTAGAAATGTTAAACTCTTCTGTGCGTTAGTTTGCTCATAAGACCACCCAACAAATACTAGCTTCATCGAAAGCAATGATGTTATGGTGCAAAGCCCTTTGTGTCTACACTGCCCCGGTAACGTACTTATGCTTATAGTCTGCAATAAGGATAGCACTTAAGGCTAAAACAGGCGCTGTATAAACACCTAGTGTCCCACTAACGAACGACGCTTTCGGTCCGACATAGTCAGGTTTTTATTGGCAGAGGTGGATAAACGAAGCTTTTTAAATTCGTAATTTTTATTCTCAAGGTAATAAACAGGCTTCAATTGCGATGTCTAACGGCTAAGTTTAGGCACCGTTAAAAGACTAAGTACGAGCCTCAATGAGACAAAGAAACATTTTTCAGTTTCACTAATCAGACATGCTGTCCAGGGACTACCAGTAAGGTCGATCCACTGCACAAAAACTTAAATGTAAAGTCGCATAGGGGTCTTTATATCGTGGCTCTTGTTTATGGGGTGTGGTTAGTAGATACTAATCCTACACCAGCTCGTGGCTAAGCCAAAACAGGCATAATTGGCCAATAATATTCTTCCTTTAAAATTGATATGGTTTCGAACCGGTACAATCATACATACGAATTAGTAACCTTCTTACCATAAATTACACATGAAGGATACGGCTATGGTGCAGTATGCCATGTGCCTATTTCGTGGCACCTGTCGCAGGCGTCAAACTCAGCATGTTAAGAGCTATCACATTAGTAAAGCCTAAAATAAAAGCAGGAAAAGAAGGTAAGAGTCGTAAAAGAGAGATATGGCTACAGGTGTATGTTTTTGATCATTTTAAACACGGGCTTAGATGCATAAGTTGGGTTGCTTGAAAAAAAGTAAAATTATTGTTTTTTGGTTTTTTTTATTCTAATTTTGTTGTTTTTACCTGTGTCTTAACTTTTTATCGTTTTATATATTTCTCATTTTTACATTTTTTGTGTTTTTTTTTGTTTCAATGTATGCATTTTTTGTTTTTTTGAGCCCAGGGGCCATTTGACTCTTATTTCGTTTCCCGGGGGGTATTTGACCCTTGATGTTTTTTCGGGGATATTTGACCCTTGTTTGCTCTCTTCGGGAGGGAGGGCTTTGACCCTTGATGCCATTTAGGGGGGGGTTGACCCTTGATTCAATAGCTCTGCCACTAAAAATTTGCAGGCTTTGTAAATATACAGAATTTTATAGAAAAGTTATTACTGTGGACATTTAAATATTTTTAGATTTGTAAGTTCGTATTCGCTGTCTTTTTAAACACAAAAACTGTTGATATTATCTTAGGAATCTCAAGTATAAATTGTTTTAAAATGGACAAATATTGATTAACTACGTTTTTTACTTTTTATAACTATTTATTTATCTAATAACTTGCGTCGTATCCTTCACTAGCACAAAAAATATTATCATAAGGGGTTTGATTCCAGCCCGACACTCTTGCACTCAAATTTTTTAAAAAATGGGAAAAAACTGTTTTAACCTATAGAAAATCAAAAAAAATGATATTTTTTTTGCGTTAGCTTACCTTGAAGTATCACATTATGTGTAAGAAACATCGAATTTTCCAAAATTAATTTTACTAGCTAATATATAACAGAAAACTGTAACAAAAAAAATCATTGTAGAAGAATATGGTCGGTACTGTATAGCTATAACTGCCTTATAATACAATTTACTTTTTTGTAAATACTTATGTGTTTATCAAAACATTTTATCGTTTCCTTTGCCTAAAATTAGAAACCACTTTCTTAAAAACGATGAAACAGGTTTTGGCTGTTCAAGAGCACCTATGTCTTCTTTACAAAATTTTATGTAGAAATACTATTTTAAAAATCGTAGAAAGAACATTTCAAGACAAAACCATTTTCTTAGGAATGATTGTAAAAACACCGAGTTATATGTTTCACTAGTTTAATTACGAAGAATTGTACAGCATAAACAAAAAAAAAACTGTTAATAAAAATGTAGCAATATTTACAAAGTTATTCAAAAGCACAGATATCTATTCTTGACACTTCAAGTGCTTTTAGAAATTTATTTTATATGCAGTTTTTTTTACTATGGTTTCTGCTTCTTCTACAGCATGAATTCAGGATAATAATAAAGCCATTTATAATTGGAATACAATTATAATAAAAATGTAAATAATTAATAAGAAAAATGTTAAACCGACTTGAAAAACCAACTTTGTTTATCTATTAAAAAAAACTAAAAAACAAAAAACGTACTTTTTTAACCGTCTATAGATACCACATAAAGCTTGAATGTACAGAATTGTAATTTGATTAGTTAAAAGATGCAAAAGATATAAAAAAATGGTTTTTGTATAAAAGTGCATAGTCCTTTAATCCGTATATATGTCACTTACATGTTAGTACAATACTAGTTCATAATTTAGTTTTGTTGTTTTCTTTTGTCTTTTTTTGAATCGTAGATTTATTGCATTTTAAGTAAAAAAGGTATTCAATTTAATTAAAAGAAAATGTTGTTATTATAAGGCCACGTAAATTTGTCGTATTCGTATTAGTTTTTTTGTTGCCTTTTGGCAAAGAAACAGATTCTTATGACAAAACTATTTTTTAAGCATAAAAGATTTTGCGCTTTTAACAGAGACACGCTTTTTTTTTTTAGCTAATTAGCAGACAAATATAAAAATGCATGTTTGCACTTTTTTGTGGAAAATGTACAAGTAAACTTCCGTAACACTGCTATAACACAAAAAATATATATATTTGTGTTTATGGAGACAAATTTGACATCATAATTATATTCGAAAGAAGCTATCGCTTAAAACAACATAAATTAAGTACGTCTGTAAAAAGCACATGAACTTTTATATTTTTTATAAAAACTTTTTTTGCGTATATCAGGTTAAATAGATTTTTACAAAAAAAAAATAGTATTTAAGTTAAAAAAATAAATATTTATTTTTGTATTTTTATGTAAAAAAACCCATAGTGCGTTTAAATAAAATAAGTTTCTGAATTAACGCGTTCTTTTAAAATTTGTTGAGAAGGCTTTTACCCACCCATTAAAAAAAATCCAAAATATCTTTACACAGTAATGCAACACAATATATAAGATTAGTTTTATAGAAAGTTTTGAATATAGTTAAAAACCACAAAAATAGTTTATTCAGCAAAAAAAAGCAAAAAAAAGCATTAAAGATCACTTTCGAACGTTGTCGAGGATAAGAAGGATATATCCGAACTAATAAAAAGTGTAAAATTATGCGTGCAAGAATATTATATAACTATTTAACATGAATGTTAAGTTTGATTAAAAGTAGAAAAGTTTTATTTTTGTAGAATAAATACTAAAAAAAATATTTTGGCCGAAATAAAAGTTGAAGCACAGTAAAAATACGCAAAGCCTATTTTTATTTGTATATAAAATTTAATTTGTTTTGGAACTATTATATGTAGCTTCATGCTAAAATACTATCTGTAAAACTTTAAAAATGTGCACATCTTTATTAAGTTAGTTGCAGTCCTTTTTTACATTATGTTTTTTTTTCTTCTGCAAAAAAAAATATACAGTAACTTTCATACTTACTATGTAAAAAAACGATAACTTGCTAAAATATTAGATGTTTGTATATATCCCGTGGTTATAAAACGAAATTGTAACTTCGTTACGCGATAATAAAAAGGAAGAAACGAACAGGCTGATAACGCGCAAAATACTACTTGTATGCCACCAAAGTAGCATGCAACGCAATTTGTACTATTGTGTGTATTGTGTGTATTGTGTGTATTGTGTGTATTGTGTGTATTGTGTGTATTGTGTGTATACGGTGTATTGTGTGTATTGTGTGTATTGTGTGTATTGTGTGTATTGTGTGTATTGTGTGTATTATATGTATTGAATGTATTGAATGTATTGTGTGTATTGTGTGTATTGAATGTATTAGCTGTATTGTGTGTATTGTGTGTATTGTGTGTATTGTGTGTATTGTGTGTATCGTGTGTATTGTGTACGTTTTTTTGTTTTTTTACTTTTTGCCGATATACTACTATGCAGATAAACAGTCAATTTACCTTTTTATCTTTCCATAATAAAAGATTTCTTCTATAAAAATTAAAAAAGTTTACGCGGAAAGAAAGCTGCGGGAAATTGTGCGAAAGCTTCTACATCGTTGTTATAAAATTATATCTAGTGATTTTTTGTTTTTTTACTTTGCGTCAAATTACTCTTTTATGTAATCCTTCTTTTGCGAATTTGATTTTTTTTACAATCTTTTGTGTCTTTGTGTCAGGAACGGATTTGCTTAATCGGGGGCCAAGGAAACCTTTATTTTTATGGACCCCTATTTTACAATTAAAAATTTTATAGTGGTGGGCAGTTTTTAAATACAGTTTTGACTTTATATGTGTTGCTTTCATAGCAATTTGTAAAAGTAATATTGAATCAGCAGGAAAAAAAAAATTTTTGTGTATATTTATTAGAAATACAAAATTTAAAAATCATAAAATAAAATAAAAAATTTACATGAAATGAGTTGACACGTTTATCCAGTACACTTAAAAAAATTCATTGAAATTTTTGATAGCAAAAAATGTTTTCGAAAGAAAATTTTTAATGTGTGTATTTATTTACATTTTTTAATAAAAATCGTTTTTAAAAAACCTAGCTCTAACACAATTAATGCAAAAATTTTATTTTATGTGTTTTTCAAAACTCATTCGTCAATAATAAAAAATGATTTTAATACCTTTTTCTATAAAATTAAAACTAAAATACCCCTATAATAAGTTGTAAAAAATCTTGTTACTCATATCCTACTTTCAAAGGAAAACACAAAAAACAATATTTAATACGTAGTTTGCAAGTCACAGCAAGTAACTACATTATTATAAGCGTGCTTAGATAGATATCCACTACACATGATTTTTTTGCATTCTAAGGCGTATTTTACAAAAGTTATAACTTACTGAAAAGTTTTTTTTAGAAAATCAAAGAAAACTTTAATATATAATTAAACTAATGTACACAAAAAAACATGTGTGACGTACGGGTTTTTTATGTATTTTTTAGTCTTCTAAGCAGAAAAAGGAAAACTTAAAATAAATATATTGTAAATGCACACTGTTCGTACTATAAAACAATTTTCTAATTCGTAGAAAATATACATCAGTTATACAGACAAACTATATAAAAAGTTCTTATGCACTAGACACATTTAAAACTACGTTTTCATGCGGTTATTGTATAAAAACAATACTCATGCCTGTTTTTTATATGCGTTTAGCAAAATATGCATGCTTCTTCGTAGTCTTGTACTAACAGCGTGGGTGATGCGACAAATGAACGTCTATGATTAAACCTCTTTTTACAAAACCCTAAGTTTTTTAAAGTATTTTTCTAGTTGTTGAAAGCTTTAATAAAGGTTTTAATTTATACATTAGACACTTACAGTTTTTTTTATTCAGCTCAGTTAACATTTAATTTTCCGGACAATAGTTTGCGACATAAACGTTCACTGACAAAATCACTCACGCCCTTAATTTAGTAATAAAAGAATGATCCTAAAAAGTATGTTAACAAATTTTAAAATGTTTCATTTTTATAAAATATCGATTTTTAAGCTTACCGAACATAAATAAAATTGGAGTTTTACAAAACGCGCATAGATAGTAACAAAACATTTTACGTAATGTGCGCATTTAAAACGAAAAAAAAAGCTTCTAACGCAAAATGTTTTCCTTATTCTGCATCAAACCGTTAAAAACACATTATTTATTTGTAACTTGCATTGGCATATCTTCTGTATTTTGTTGGTCTCTTTTAAAACAAATTGTGACACAAAAAACTTTTTTTGGGGGACCCCAAGCCGGGGTCCCAAAGTTTATGCTGCCAGTGCACCTGTACTTGGCAAACGAATCCGTCTCTGTTTTGTGTACCTATTGACCATTTTGGTTTGTAAAATCAATCTATTATCGGCTTGTTTTTATTTCATTGCAAAAGATATAAATGTATTTTGTAAGATATACAACTATAAACCTAATTATATATTTAATGTTGTTTGTTTAAACCTTAATTAAAACCATGCCAAAATAATACAAATGCTCATCAATAGTAAGAACTATACACATAATAAATACGAGCTTGAAGCTATAAAAATGCCACTTAGTAATCCATTTTAAATAATACAAGAAACGTTAAAATCATACAACAATAGAATAAGCATGTATTTTAGTTAGCATATTTGTCTAATTAAGCTTACAATCTACTAATGATATTTAATTTTAGTAAAAACTAAAAAACTGAAAAAAATCATTCTTAAAAACATTGAACGCTTGCCAAAAGACCCAAAAAAACAAGACCGATCTTATACTGTAAAAATTATAAATATTAGCTGTGCAAGTTTTTTTGGGATATTTATTAGTTATATTTTATAAAATTAATTTTTTTATAATAAAGAATGCATTGTTTACATAAAATAGGTTGCATATGGCAACAACACACTGTAAACGCCTTTTGAAAATTGCAGTATAATTCTACAAAGCGTAGATATAAACTAACTTTTTTATCTATAGCAAGAATTTTATTAGTATGTATATTGTTTTTTTTTTGCTTAAACAACTTTGTTAAGAATGCGAACAAAACACTAATTGGACGCCTTGGTATGCGTAGCATATGATTTTTTATGTTTCTATCTTTTTTGACACCTTAAAATACAAGAAATAAAATTATTATTTATTAAAAAAAGCATATGCGTTCACACAAAAAGACCCACTATAATGTTGCTGCGCTTGTCTGTTTATATTGTATGTATTTCACAGAATATTCAGTTCTTTTCACACGATGTCATCGGTGCATAATAAAATTTCCTGCTATCAATTCTCCACCTTAATACTCTATACTTAGCACGAAGATTAATGTGTGACTAACGAGGTCCGATTAAAGTCCACCTATGACAAATATCTTTTTGCTTTTTTAGTTTCATCTGTATAACAATAGGTTTAATGTCCTAAATGCCCCAACAAAATCGATAAATTTTCTAAATGCCCAAAAATTTGCCATAATTTTCTAAATGCCCTAAAAATAAAAATAAAGTTCAAAACAGGTTCTTAATAAAATATAAAATTTATACGATCCTGCTATAAACAAAAACAGAGTGATTTTATACCTACGTTAATTATGTTATAGCAATATGTTCTAGAATCTTGGTGTATCAGAAACAAGCATTTTCGAATAAATTACAACAAAAACTATAAAATTTGGTACGATGCATGTATTTTAGTCTGACACTTATACACACAACCGTGGAATTTACCTAAAACATACAACTATATTTGCTCGTTTATGGAATGCATCAAACAGCAATCCTAAAGCAAATATAACGAATTATAGTTGCCGTTTAGAATTTTCTTACATCAGAAAATTGACTTTTGAAATCCGGTGCTTATAAATCAAATTTTTGCAGAGTAACGTATACAGCCAATTACAAAAAATTTTATCTTAATAGTTTTTCAAAGAGTGTTTTGGATATATTAAAAGTTTTTTCCTTTTCCTTGTTTTTTATTTTTAGGTAAGTACGAAAATTATGGCAAATTTTTGGGTCATAAAAGGAATTTTTCGATTTTAAAAGGAATTAAGAAAATTAAGTCATTAAAATAATATTTTCTTGAATTGACGGTCTTTAGAACATTAATCCTTCAATGCTCTTTTAAAAAATACATATTTGTACACTCAAAACACCTTTTTTGTAAATGATAGACTTTATTAGCATTTTGAATTATCTTTCACATGGTTTTTGATATTTATTGGTATAATAAAATACCCCACACTTTAAAAATTGCCAAAAAAATGAATGCTAAATAATAACCAAGATTCACAGCGGTGATACTAAACAACTGTGGCAAGCTTTGAGTCGGTTCAACATTGTAACTTTGTTTGTTCTTTTAACTATACTTAATGATAATTTTCATCGCTGCAATAAACTTATTTAATCTGGATATTTTGGGTGTATTGTCTTAGATGAATGTGCAATACATGTGCCACATACGGTATATGTGACAAAATGCTATTATTTCTAAGAAAAGCTCACCAGATTTGCTACAAAACAAAGCCCAACAATTGTGAATAATAATTTAATATGCTCATTATTGCAAAATTTTTTTTTTGTGTTGATTTAAATGTCACAACATCTTTCATTATTTTTCCAGTAATTACATATAGCTCCAGCGTCTTCAATAGGTCTGACTTCTCCGGTATGTCATCTCGCAATTTACCAATAGTCAAATATACTTTATTTCTTCTCTTTGATATCTGGAATCTCATCATACATGATGTAAAAATATACTTGAAAGTAAATAATAATAATATCATTGTAATTTTACGATAAAACGCAGGTAAAAAAGTTTTTAATAGTTGATTTAACGTATAAAGTACCTTTCGAAAGTATTTTTATACGAAAACCTGTAAAATTGTAGTCTTTTATTTTTTAATGAGATATTGTTTAATAGCATAAACTGGATATAGTCGCTATTATTTTTATCGTATATTATCTGTTTAGTTATCTCTTGGCGATATTTACTAACTTAAAATGTGCATTTTAGACAACAAATGTTGTTTTATTGGTTTAGTCATTATTTTTAGTGTTTTAATACTCACAGCATATTTTGCATTCATAGTTTTTATAATAAATCTGAAAAAGGATGCTTGCAGCGTTTTTAAAACATGTATCACAACATAAAATTTCATCTGAAACATATTAATTATATATTTCTTGTTTACTCTGATGTGAGTCTCTTTTTGATTATTTTGTTTTCTGCTACTGGTTTCGTTGTACATATACCGGTTATTTTGTCACTGGTAGTATTTAAATGTGTTTTTATATTTTTTTAGTCTGTCTGTATACTTTTTTGTATATTCCGTGCTTCACTTGTTATCAGAATATTTTGTGCTTTCATATATGCCTGTATCAGTAAAGAGCATATAAGAATTTTGAAGGAAGGATATAATGTCATAAAAAGCAATATGGTTCTAAAATTCGGTAAGTAACGTACATTTGAATTTATTTCTAATTTTAAGACAACTTTTTGTTATATACGCAGCATATAAAAATTTCGTATC
>JAQFYM010003471.1:0-18557 GCA_034694785.1 Agrenia bidenticulata | reverse complement strand
GGTAATTATACTAGTTACGCTAATACATTGTACTTTTTTTTACAGTTTTAGTAAAATGCAGTGTTCAGAAAACCATAAAAACGCTTTTTTCAACTGTAAATTAAAAAGTAATCAAAAAAGTAAATTCTAAAAAAAAAAAATTAAAATAAAAGATAAATTAAGAAAAAATTAAAAAGAAATAAAAATGATATTGAATTTTATATTTATTTATCTTTGCCAAATTAATTTAAGTAAATTAATATATATTCTTGATTTCTTCTCTGGGCCTATTCATGCAATTGCTCTTCTTGTAAATAAAATCACTAATAAAAAATAGCCAGGTTGCTGTCTGTATCCCTCTGCCAAACCCGCATTTCAGTTTTTAAAAGACTTAATAAATTCTCAATCATATTTGTATGAAATCCTCTTTCGTTTACAAATCCGATTGAGTGGTTTACGATTTCATGCTCGAGACTGTTTTCCACAGCAGCTCGTGGATATGACGGATATCCGTCGGTTACTAATAAAGTACTGCTAGAGATACGTCTGGAAAATAAATTATTTAGAACACTTGATGTCGATTTGGAACAATATCCAAAAAAAAATGTTCGGGATAACGCTCTTCAACGCCTTCTACAAGCCAAATGGCTTTAACTATTGAGTCGTGTTCAGAACTAGAATTACGGATTATATCTCCTCGGGCAATAAAAGTTTCATCTACCTGTACTATCCGGTTATTTCCGCCAATCTTATTTTCGTGGTTTTCCGTCCTTTATTGCTGAAATAATTTTTCTTTTCAAAAGAATATAAGAATGCTCCGAGACGAAGGAATGAAGCTCGCAAGCTATATTGCTAACATTCGGAATAAAAAATTAATTAATAATAGAATATCATTAAGTTGAAGCCGTGCGTTAGCCACATATGTGTCGGTATAGATCGAGATGAAATTGCAGCATTTTTTTTGATGTGCATTTATACACTGGGTTCGTAGCATTTTTTCGTTGACGAATTCCAGAATTCATCAGGCGTCCACAAACGCATAATTTGTGACGATTGATAACATTGTGTGTTAATAAAAATTGTGCCTTTTTTTCACAGAACACATAAATTTTATGCTGACATCGAAAAAATTCATTTTATGGGTACAATTAAATGAGAAACCGGATATTCAGTAAATCGATTATAAGTAAATTACCCCGTATTTTTTATGGAATTGTTTATACTTCTCCTATCTGAGAAACCGGATGTTCAAGAGCACCATAATGTTCTTGTAGCATGCTGATAGTAATTGCTTTTGTATTTTCTAGTCATTTACTCATGTTTTGATCTTGTGTTGACCACTTCATGTCATTATTATTCGTCTTTCATATTTGTATTCTTTTCTTTTATATATTTTCTTAAGCATATGGCACTTAAAATTTTTTTTTACTCAATTTCTGAATGTTCTTATCGTATTGTCTTTTTTCTGGTACACTTTGTTATTTGGGTAGTTCATCTAATATGGTTTTTTGGAAAGAAAATGTTTATTCATCCGCATATCACTTGTTTAATTAATATAGTTATCGCTGTTCGGTTCCTTGTATGCCGTTTTATTACACTTTTTAGATTTGGTCATTTTCTATTGTTCATGGTGTGACATTTTGGGGTATCTATGTATTAGGAGAATTATGGGGGTATTTAGTAATAGATCTCTATAAAGGGGGTATTTATGTATTTATCCCAAAAATAAAATGTTCTTCTAGCCTTTATTTAGTATAAAAAACTTACCCGGGATGGTAAATGGGTTTTATTAATATATATAAGTAAATGTCTACATGGTCATGCGAGTTTTCTGCTGTCAAAATTTATATACAAAATGCAGACTTAAGCAAATTTAGTAACATTTTGCTAACACCTAATAGCAATATATCCTTTGTTAAAGAATTTATGGCAAATAAGTATGCAAAAAGACTAAAATCACACAAAAAAATCTGTTATGATCACAGTATTTGGTTGCATATCTTATCTGCTGTAGAATAGCACTAAAGTATTGTAATAAAATTATACCTTTTTTGATATGCCAAAATACGCTTCAAGGCAAATAAATGCTTTTTTTAATAGCATAGTACTGTTTTTTTTGGTGTTTACAAAAATGTAAATACAAGCAATTAAACAATAAAAACCCGAAAAATACTGACAAACATGTAAAATTTTTGTATGTTTATAGACAATTAAGTTACTTAACATAGCGTTTTGCCTTTTTTTTGCAATAAAATTGTAACAGTGTTTACATTTATCCATGCAAATAGATGCCCAAAAGTAAATTTTCTTATTGTTGCAGATAACCCTTTGTACAAAGTTTTAAACTATTACCACTAAATAGCCCCATAGGTGGCCATAGATTTTTGCGGTCTATTAAGCTTTTAGCTTTTGTTGGGCAGGTTTTCTAGATCATTCACATTATTTAAAGTTTGTGATACGTACGAATCTAAAATATTTTTTTGGACACTTATTTTCGGTAGCTTAAATCTATTTGAAAGGTAAAAAAAAAAATAAGTTTTAGAAACATATGTCACACAAAATTTGATAGTGGGCATACTAAATTAACATAATTAATTTTGTTTTTCTGTATAAAAACACAAAAATATTTACAGTAATGTTATTTCATACAAAACAAGTACGAAAAAAATCTGTATATATATAAACACTAGTTAAAAGGTTGTATCGGAACTAAAATTTGCTACCTAACTACAAAAAAAATAACCAAAAAGGTTTGTTTGTTAAAAATTTTTTATGGAAACCCTTTTAAGGTTTCAGGTATACTTTCAGTGCAATAACTACTGCTTAGGAAGTATTTTGTTGCTGTTGTTACAAAAAATAGCCCATTAAACAGATTCTATTTTATTAAAGATTTTTCATGTAAGTATAGCCACGAGTTACCGACTGTAATAAGTACTTAAGAGTTTTTTATTGTCGTAAAAACAAAAAATATATACAAAAAATAGAAAATTTTAAGGTCGTTAAATAAGGAATTATGTTAAAACAGATTAAGCCTACAAAAAACGCCAAAAAAAAAACATTATAAAAATTAGCAACAGATTTAATACTGTGATAATCGACAACCTATGCAAGACAAAACCTGTGTATAGTTTACTTCTTTCCATATTTTCTTTACTTACCTAGCCTCAAAATCGTTTGCATCCTTGAGCCAATGTAAATATAAATGTAAAGATAAAGTTCCCCTTTGAAGTATGTTTAAAATAAGCTTTTAGCACATTAAAACCAATGGATTGCTTATAAAAAAACCTACAAACAATCATATCTAAAAAATCGCTACCTTACAACAATGGATGAGGGATTAGAGCTAACAACTTATATAAACTATTTACTTATAAAAATCAATTGTCCTAAACTGCGTAGGGTTACTAAAAACGTGTTAAGTATTTTTTTTTCGTGTTTCTATGTGTTTATATTGAATTTTCCATTTTTTTAACTGCGTTTACATTTTTGAAAAAAAACCCGGGCCCCGGGTTTTGAAAAAATACACAAAAAATTCCCGCGTGTTTTCTTACCCCGGGGTTTTACGTACCCAACCCTGAATAGCACTACTGGTTATAATATACGGTCACGAAATAATAACAATTCTGGCAATTACTTATAAAATGCGAAATAATATTTTGGCTCCGTTTGGAAAATCCTTAATTCGCTATAGTTCAACAAACACTTAAGAAAAAAAAGGTATACTAGATGCTGACATGCACATGCGAAAAAGTAAAACATAGTGCCAAACAAATCATATAGTAATTGCGAGGAAGCACTTTAAATTTTAGACACCTCATGATCTATAAAAAAACAAAAAAGCTACGTAAAATACAACGTATGTCCTTAATCGCGGCTATAATTGTTAAATACAAGTATAAAAAAAGCAAGTTAGATAAAAATTTACAAAATAATTACAAAAAACCGTATGTGACACCCGCAAAAAAAATCTTAAATACTTAAAATGCAGCTTTGTGATTTTAAAGAGTGATTATAAAAATTTGCTAGAGTTACGGGTAAAGTTTATTTCGTATTTTTTGCAGGCTCTGGTAGAGTGAATGGGAAGTTCTGCTTTGGGCGCCGGCATGTTTAAAAAAATTTAATGTAGTATAATTATAAGCTTTTAAGTAACGGCTCGAAAATTCTACAAACAAGGGTATTAACTCTAAATTATCGGATTAATTTGCAAAAATGTGACAATGGGCAAAATTTACGTCACTTTTCGCAAAAACGACATAAGGTGTTTATATCGTTAATTAAAGATGTTTTTCAGTTTTGGTATGTAATTACGGATCTAACAAAAAGTTTATGTAATTACTGATGTCGACCCAAAAATTATATACTTTGTAGATGCTATACTTAGTAGATTGATTAAATATCTATAACATTAAGACACCCACATAAGAAAATATTATATATATGTTTTATTTTTTGCCATGAAGTATGTATAAAAGAACCGCCAACATTACGCTTCATAAGAAATTATAGCAAAAACTGTCACAGCTGACTCTATATTATATCTTGCGATGCTGACTACCAGTTACCGCCAAAATTTGCGCTACCTTAAATTAAAATATAGGAGATAATAATACACTTTTTGTGTTTGAAATTTTTCTGATAATTCTGCAGGCAACTGACACATTATCCTAAGCTAAAAAAAAACTAGAAAAAGTAAATTAACTTTAAACTTGCCTCGCAATATTATTATTGCGTAATAGATGTTAAACCCGAATAAAAACAGAATTAAAATTCAGCTTGTGCTTTATAAAAACCATTTGTTTTTTTAACTTTGTTTTATATTGGGATATAATACTGTAGCTGCTATTATGAACTAAAGATAAAACGAAAAAATGTTTTTTTACTTTTTCAGAATTTTTTTTTAATTTTTTTTTTAAAGTATCCTACCACTTCTTCAATATACTAGGGAAATACAGGATTTATTTTAATGCAAGTTTTTCTGCAGATAATACAATTTTTTTTCAATTGATTTGCAAAAATCGTTTCATAAAACAAATATAACAAAAAAGAATCAATATAATGTGTAAAAATAGCCATAAACAGGATAATTACGTAGAACTTTTAGTTTTTTCTGCTGCTAACCTGACAAGACGCTTACATAAAATCGTTGCAAAATAAAAAAAAAGAATTAAATTTTAATATTCGAAACCTAAAATGGTGTATATATTCTTATGTATTTATACCCCCGCTGTACAATCCAAGGCAATACAAATGTCACGGACATCGACATTATAAGATGCCTCTACTCTAATCGAACGCACGAAAACTTTTACGAACTTATACTGCAACAAGAAAACTTAAAAAAAGCTTGTTAGCTTCGGATAATGCATACGATGTTTTGAAATAGATATAGTTGCCAAAGATAGGTCCGATGGCGTGAACGTATTTTTCTTTATATTTGCGGGTTGAATTTTACGATTTTTATAAAAACCGTACAAAAAAATTTTCAAACTTTAAACCGTAAACGATATAATTTTGATTTTTATAAAACGCCGGTATTATTAACTTTTTCAGCTTGTTGTTATATTTTTTGCGAAAAATAAAAGATTATAAAACAAAAAAACTTTGCCAATGACGTGCAGGTTTTATGGTCTTTCTAAAATATCGACTCTTAAGAATGTTGTTTTCTCCAAGCAAATGAAAATAAAAATCCTAAATCTATCAACTGATAAACTATTATTAATATACAGCTTTTTTGCAATAAATTTTTGACGAGATATGATTTTTTATTTTTCTAATTATACGGAAAATTTTTTTAAGTGGAGTAAAAAATTTTTTAATACAAAAAAAGTTTTAAGAATGTCATCAAGCATCTTTCATTTTTTAAATCATCATTTTTACAGATCATTCGATTTTTTTATACAATGAATTTAATATATACAATATGAAAGCGTTTCAATTGTTGGGCATGTTCATGTCGCAATTTTTTATATGATACATATCCACGAGTCCTAAAATTTACCTATTCTTCTATAGATTTCTAGGTTATGTGTAGGTTTTTATAACCTTCAAGGAAACGATATATAAAAAATGAATTAAAAAAAATGTACTATTCAAGGTACCGAAAAAACAATTACAGGTGTTTTTTACAAAATTTAAATGGTTTAAATATTTGACTTCTGTTTTTCATATACTTTAAATTTTTATTAACCCCTCAATATAATATAATCGCATAAAACTACAATATTTTTTATGTTTGATTATAATAAAATGTTCTTTACTGTGCAAAATATAATTTATAAGTAGGCGTTAGTGCGGGTGTCATGTTACTATTTTTTTCAAAATGTCTTGCCTTGATAAAACAGATACGCCCTGGGTTAAATTGTTTCAGAGATTATACGTAGGCGAGTATGATTTTGCGTTATTACAGAATAAAGAATTACTCTAAGAAGGAGAGGTGTGGTGTATTATGATGTTGTTGATTAGATAAACGGCCATAAAAGAAAGATTTAAGAAATGAAATAGATGAATTCATCCCTTGTGCATAAAATAGACCCTTTCTTGTAAGTATAAATATTTGATATGCTTGGTATTACAAATAATACGCGGAAGATTATTGATGTACTGTAATTGTCCCTCCCGACCACAATTACTTTACCAAAATAATCTTCTGTATAATGGTTTTGTTGAATTGCTTTAATAAGGTTTTAGTTAATTTTTGAAAGAGGCAAGATATTAAGCAAGAATAATCAATAAAATATGCAACATACATAAAATACGACGAAAACTGAGATTTAATTAACAAAAAGAGTGCCTGATAATTTATGTACTGTTTTGATTTTTATTCAGTTAGAAATATTTTGATACAGTATATTGCGAGATTATAAGATATACACATATGTAATAAGGCAAAAAATGATAAATATGACAATCGGATGCGATGATGATGATGATACACGGTAAGGAAAATGTAATTTGGGTTGGTTCGATATTTAAGATATATAAAACAGCGAATGGCTAGAACTTAATTAGCCGACAAATCACTTTAAAAATCCAAAATTTATTTTTAAAGTCACACAAAAACCTTACAATCCGAATGAATTACTTTTAACCTTTCAAAAACCTAACAGGGGTCTACTTTTATTGAAAAAAACAACAAAAAATACACTGACTACCAGGAACAACAATTTTTAAGGCGTTGTACAAATCTGTGCATTTAAACTTATCTTAATAGTTGTATACAGCTGTCATATTATATGAACTAGGGAAAGCATATTCAGGGCAGTAACAAAGATAAAAAAAGTAGAAAAAATACATATTAATTAGTAAATCCTAACTAATTTTACTTACATCTCAACATTTATAATTTAAATTAAATTGAATTATAAAAAAACGACTTTTTTTAGAATAGTTACAAAAACACTCGTGCTGTATCTTTTAATATTTTTTATCCGTGTACATACTTATTTTGCAAACACAAAAAATAATAAATTAAAGAGGAAAAACACGCGATGTAACTTTTTTATTTGTAAACGTTTGTTTTTATATTTTTGCTGTCTAATTATGGTGATAAAAATCCTGCAACAGGAAAAACACCTAGCTTTAAGTTTACAAGAATTGTTTTCTTATTACAAAAAAATTAAATGTTGACTTTTTCAATTAAGTTTTTGCCAATTGTAATGTTATATATACTCGTCAAATTTGCCATACAGAGGTAAAATCTTTGTTTTAGTCAATTGTAAGAATTGATAAAAACAAAGTTGTATTTTGTTCTTACCTATTACATATTGTTCATTTTTTATGGAATTAAATCTGTAAACTCTTAAAAGTTTTTATGGGCCACTTAGTACCGTATTACCAGTATCACCAGTACATTTTTTTTTTCCTTTTTCCTTTTTTTTGTCTGTTATGCTGTGAATTTTATATTAATTAACATTTTTTTAGTTGTTCTGATATTTTAAAAGTAATGCAAAAGAATTTTTTGGCTGTTAACAATTATATACGGTTTAATGCTTACAGCTGTATATTTAATCTTGTTCGGGGTCATAAAGGAATATGAAGCCATTTAATATTATTTTTGAAAACATTTTAAATGCAAAGTTTTGTATGTACCAAGGTAACTAATAAAATATAAAACGAACACGACATATGACCATTTAACAACTCTTTGTATATGTATGTCTCAAGAAGGCCAAAATAAAACCCTTTTTTATTTCGCTTTAGACACATACGGCATATACACTGGTTGTTTTAAGCTCAAAATCAATAGTCACTACCGTTTTGCTGCAGGATAAACTTCCCTTATGTGGCTACTTTTGTTAAAAAATAAGAACAACTACAACGAAGCACAATTTTGCACTCACAACATTGCCACATACACATGATTCTTCTTGTTATGGACGAAAATCTGCAACAAAAAATATGTACATCGTTTTTGTCTTTGAATTATTGTATTTCTAAATTTTTTTCTTTAGGGGGCATGTTAATAAAACTAAGGTATTTATCACGCTATGGTTTACAAGCTTTGATTGAATGTTTGCTGTCTTCTTTTGTAAAAGCTTCCCCAATTTTTATTTTTATTTTTTTTTTTATTATTTCTATTTATTTTTTGTTTTTTTTGTTATTAAAAAGCACCAAAATATGTCATTTTAAGGTTTTTTATACTCGTCAAATTTGTCAAAAGAAAAATGAATTATGATGGTTTTTTCAGACTGTTGTCGGTATTTATATACGGGTTTAAGTAATTTATTCGGTTTTTAAGTTTTTTCGTCGGTTTTAAAAATAATTTCGGCATTTAAAATTTTTTGTCGGTTTTTCAATTTACGCCAACAGCGAATTGTTGACTATACTCTTTAATTAGGTTTTACATATCCAGAATTTAAAACTTTTTTTCTACAAGGAACAACAACATTATAATATAAAAGGTTCAATAATAAGAAAAGTATGTTGCTATTAGTGTCCAAAAATAGGTTTTTTGATTATTTGAGTACAAGCTATATAAATAACGTATAATTTAAAATATAAAATTGACTGATAGACTATGAAGTTACAACAATATAAAAAAAAGCAAGTTTCGGTTAATTTTTTGCGTTTACATAAGTCTCTGATATAATGATTTTTTTAAATTTAAAGGCCTAATATATTTTACCGCTATGAAAAATATTCCAGCAATATCTAAACCATGCTAAAAGGAAAAAGCGATACAAGGAAAGATCTTAAGGTATTTTTATCTATAAATGGGTATTAAATATATGAATTCGCAAAAGCATACCACTATTTATAAATGTACTAAACAGTTTACTATATTTTCAAAACACATGAGCTTATTGACATGTCAAGACCCCACAACATTTTCATTGATATTGATTTAAAGTCTCCATCAAAAACTTCGGAAAAGATAAATAAAAAAAGATTAACAATGACATGGATGTATATAGATTTCGAACTACAACACATTTTATTAAAAGGTTTGATAATAGAAAAAGAACTGCATATATGATAATATGGTTTCTAACAGAACGGAAAGAAGTGTTGAATTTTTGGTAAGCATAAAATTTCAAATTAACAAGCAAATTACAGATTAACGATAAAGATAAAGAATTGTATAACACAAAAGATCATCTGTTTTAGACTATAAACAAATGAAAATCAGGAAAAGAGGAAGCTTTATTCTATTTACCCGCATAGGGTCCGTGATATAGAACCAAAGGAATGCTATGTCGGATATTTTTTTCTTGCACCAAAGGATCTTATTATTCTATGTGTAGAAGGTTTTTTTGACTACACCCAAGGATATGGACATGCATATAAATAAAACTGATACTAAAAAGATCTTATGTAGACATGCCTTACTCGTTTAAAAGATTAAATATTAAAAATAAAGACGCTGATAATAATAAAAAAGCTTTAAAAGAAAACTTCAGTAAGAAAATTATGACCAAGAAAACTAAAACAAAGATAACGAGAAAATAGCCATACAACCTTAAACTATAAAGGAGGTTGATATATGTAAATATTTTGCTTCTATAGATGAAGGAAAGCGTATTTTATGTATTAATTTACTAAGATATATTGCAATAAAAGGTTAAGCAAACTTAAATAATTTACGTATTAATACATTTTCACGATCTGACGAGTACGAAAAGAAAAATAAAATTGTAATTTTTTCGGATACTGTCCTTACATTCTACGAAGTCATAAATAATAAAAAAAAAACTACGTGATCATTAAATCTTCCAATATTTCAATCAAGTGCCACGATGAAAAATTTTGCAAAGAAGGCGCCATCAGTATACTATCTAGATGTATTGTTAGATTATGATATAAAGTATTCTTCGTGAATAACTCAAAAAAATTAGAATGTATATGATATTAGAATCATAGAAAATTAACAGCCTATACTAAAATAAATACGAGCAATGAATTTTTCTAAAAAATTTCAAACGGTAAAATATTGTTTACTCATGTTTCAGATGATATTTTAAACGAAAATAAAGACCGTTCGGGCATCATGTTCTGCTTATTTGATATACATAATGCGCATGTATATAGACCAACTGAAATTTTACACATAGACAATTTTGCATTTGTAAAAGAAATATTTTAACTTCTTTTCAAACAAACAGCGACACTATGAATAATAAATTTACAACCTGTACCAAACACAGAATGATAAATTATACTCAAAAAAGAAATACAAACAGTATGACAGGACAATATTTTAAGTGATAACACTGACGAATATAGCAGGGTTGCAAATTTTTACGCTTTTGGTCGTTTTTATTTTTATACCCCATAAAAGACCATTCAATAAAAAGTCTAAAAATAATAAAATTACTCTAGGAATGAATATGAAGGTCAAAAACCAAGTTCATAATGTATGATTGTTATATAAAATACATGCTTCGGATAATAACAAACTTTTTTATATACAATTATTGCTATTGTAACCTTTTATCTTATATATTAGATGTGTAAAGAAATTTTAAGAATACTAATGCTGGGTAAATTTTCACACTAAGGCAGGCTCACTTTTATCAATAAATGTTAAGGATAAAAATTCAAGATAGAAAAATACAGGTACCAGTATACTCAAGCAACTAGCAGCGACAGTTTATCTGGCAAAATATTACTTAACGTTTTTTTCTAATAACTATATACGTTTATCTTACCATTTGACGTTTGATCGTAATTTTGTCTATATCCTTCGAACTAACATCAATGGAAAAGCATAGAGTATGTATGAATATACCCATAAATTTAAGATCATCAAATAGAAAATGAGTATCACCATGTTAATCTGTAAAACTAAAAAAAAAAAAAGCTATCTTAATCCTGTCAAACTTAATCCCTGTTTTTCGATTTGGTCATTTTAGAGCTATATGGCCAAGGGGTTTAAAAAATTAGAAAAATTTGCATTCCTGCTTTACAGGATAAAAGATCCTTTATATTTTGTCTACTTGATAAAGAACCGGTAGAAGGGTGTTTAATGCTTCCTTAAATTAGGACACATTTTTTGCTCCTACAAAAGGAAGTCCAAGCTCATGGTGTCATTTAACTTAAAACTCCAAATTCTAATGCTTACGGTCTTCATATCGCAGTATTTACACTGACCAAATTCAATACGTGGCTTTTTATGGCTATACATGCCAACATTTTTCCCTTTTTAAATTAGACCTAGTATAAATTCCAGTGGAAAAATTATCGTGTGGATTATATGGTTAACCTGTAAAGATTGTAAGTATAGTAACTTGTATTATAAATATTTATAAATCTTCATCTGCCTTATTTTTCCAAATACCCAATAAGTATAAGAATTTTTTTAGTGCGCCAATTTCAAAGTGGGAAAGGGCTTAATTAAACTATTATTTAGTAAAGAAAAAAAGCATGATCTGCTTATATATAATACTTTTGTATTACCTGAGTACCTTTTGGTTCTATCGGGTCAAATGCCAAACAACAATCTATTTTTATCTTAGTGTATATTAAATCCAGATGTAGTATTTTTTTAAACATATGGTTAAACTCTAGTTGCGAAAATCGCTTAATCCTCATTAAAAAAAATAATCTATATAAAAATTAACTGTTGTTAAATAAAAAAAAAACCTTCAATACAAGTAATGCAAACCCTTTTTGCATCTGGTATTCTTTGGCGGTACATTAAGTATCTGTGCTCAATATATATTTCTTATTTTTTTGTATAATTTTTTACAGCTAAAACACGTAGCGCTTTGCTTAAAAACTTAAACGAAATTTGCACTGAACTTGCAATATTATAGATTTTTACTCTGAAAGAAGCTTATAAACAGTTTTCTGCATTTTTGTGTAACAAACAAATCATACAGAAGCTTGAAGTAGGGATGAGTTTTTTTTAGAAATTTGTAAAAACAAAATATCCGATAATAAGTTGTTTTTGAAGTATAACGTGAGTTGTTTAATTATGTCTTTGGGTGCGTATTTTATATTTAAATTGCATGTTTTAGTATTACGAGGCATTAAATAGAAGAAATGTGTTGAATTTTAGTTCACTCGTAAGGAGCTTCTTTTAACGTATTCTATTTGGTACAAATTGGTCGTTGCAATGTATTTAAAATAAATAATAATATTCTATGGTCGTTTGAAAAGTTCTTTTTTACCTCATAAAAACTGCATTTTTACATTTCTTCATTCACTTATGAATTGAATCAAGTTTTAGTACAATTTTATAGCCTTTTTACATTGTTTAAAAAATGTTTTATTGCTTTTTCTTATTTTAGGGAATAATTTTTTTTAGCAAAAAAAATATTACTTTTTTCATGTTGACTATATATAAATAACTACAAAAAATACTAACAATTTACATTGTATAAGTATGTTTTAAGTAAATTCATCTTGCGCTAACGTATTTAAATCTTTGCAATTTTTATGTAGAGAACTAATTGCCACGAAGCTGCCTACAAATTAGGCGTCAGCAGGATGGTTCTCAGGGGGGCGCAAAAAAAACTAAATAACATTTAGACGAAAAGAAAAACATATTTCCTTATTTGGATTTTTTTTTAAATTTTGCACTTTCGTATTTTTTTAACATATTTTTTTTGTATACCTGGCGGGGGTGGCAAAAAATCTTCTACCCTTAAATCAGTCGCAAAAAAGTTTTCCAGCGGGGCAAGTGACTACCCCTTCCCTCTTGACGCCCATGTCTACAAATAAAGCAAAAACAGCCGTGGAACATAAAAATATCTAAATAAAATTCAAAAACGAAAGCACAGTGGTATTTACGCGTATTTTTGGAGTAATTACAATTTATACTTCTTAATACAAGTTTTGTATATGTTAAACCTGGCTTATTGTAAAATCTGTTTGAAAACGAAATATAGACATTATAATTGGGTCGATTTTACTGGACTTTATAATCGATATAAATATTTTAAATATATAAGCTGGGACAGGACCCGTGTACCCGGGCAACCCTTAATCCGTAAAAAACACGACCCGTACCCCACCAGCGACCCGAATATTTGACAAATTTGCCCGTACGGAACGAGTTGGGTCGTAGGTTTTAGTTCTTGACTTCAGTTTTCTTATTAGAACAACGGTAACAATTCATATATGCCTTTTTACATTTTAAAAATATGTTTGCTTCTGACAGTTTTTTCTTTAAACGATATTTTAATTATGAAAATTCAATTTGAATACTTCGATCGCCCGTACGTAAGGCTCTGAATTTTTGGCATGGTAAATTTCAAAACATGTTACAAAACAGATATTATAAACGTATAATAATACATTGTCGGAGTGAAGAATTTTTTTATTTTGGTAGCACTGCTAGATTTGGTACTTATTTTGGTCCTTTACCATTTTTAATAACAACAACCCGATTTTTTTCGATCATCTATAAAATGAAAAATAATGATCAAAATGATCGTGATGCGAGCCCACCTGAATATAGTAATGCATCTTAAGGTTTGAATCGCAATGAAAAATCAAAATATTAGCTCAATACAGAATAACACACTTATAAGTAAGGCTCGGCAAATTTACAGGAAAAGTAATTTCCTGTAAATTTACAGGTTTTATATAAATTGATGCAAAATACCAAATTAATTATATAAATTAATTTTAAATGTTTTTCTTATATTGTTAATATATAATTATTTATAAATAGTGTTTGAAAATTAGTTTAATATAATGCCCGTTTTGAGATGAAGTATAGAAACATACACAAGCGTTCAAAATGTTCTTGAAAAAGAGGAGTATGCAACTGCAGAAGAAAAAAGCATACACTGTCTTGCTTGTGGATACGAATACGAATTTGATCCCTCTATCGGCACTGGGAATTTTCTTAAACATTGTAAAAGTGTAGGACAAAAACAGACATGCCTTGATATTACAAACCGCAGGGCTAGACACGAGCATGGTGTAACCCCACGCACCAGAACCCAGAACCTTGCTGATATTCTTTGCCTTTTCACACAAATGAATTATCCATTGAGTCATATTTACTCATTGGCATGGAGGGAATTTGGTGTAAAACATGTTGATTTTGTTTTAGTATCAAAAAAAAAAATTGCGTACTAAAGTATTACCATCTGAATATGACCGGAAATGTAGCATTTTAAAGGAGATTTTATATGAGAAGGATTATTTTATAATGATAGATGGCACAAAAGATAAAAGAAAATTAGATATTATGAATATTTTAATAGGTGTGTGTGAAAGAAATAAATTAAGTAAAATATATCATCTAAAAACTTTGTCTATTAACAATTGTACGGGGGCTATGTATGCATCAAAGATAATTGAGACCTTAACTGCATTTTACGGAAGTACCTCGTTATCAAATCATTGCAAGCTTGTTATATCGGATCAGGCCCCTAACATGATACGAATGGGTAAAATTCTTAAAGAATCATATCCTGCATTAATGCATATCACATGTATAATCCATCTTTTACATAATATATGTGAAAAAATTAGAGATTTGTGCCCGGTTGTAGATTATTTTGTAGCTCTTCTTAAACGCTTGATGGTTAAAAATAATGTTAATGTCAATTTATTCTATCAATATGTAAAACACACTCTACCTAATTTTCCTATATTGACTCGGTGGGGAACATGGCTGGAATTTGTTGAATTTTTGTGCGATAATTACGCCGAGATAAAAGAATTTTTTGCTAATTTTGATTTAGAACATCAAACAAGCTACAATCTGCAATTCTCATCAGAGAATTTATGAACACAAATAAGGAAATGCCATGAAAATTTTTCAGTTGTAGCAGCAATCAAGAAACTTTCGCAAAATGGACTGTCCCATGAGACACAGAATTCAATACTATACAATGTTAAAAAAGGTGTAAAAGATTTTAGCATATTGGTTTATATGGAAAATAGTCTAACTAAAAACCCAGATATTAGTTTTTTTATTGAATTTAATGCACTGAGAGCTTCTTATGAAGCAAAGATATTTTCCTTCGTTCCGCTAGTTTCCGTTGAAATCGAGAGGTCATTTTTTGCATACAAAAGAATACTTAAGGATCAATCTCAATCATTTGATACCGAAACAATTGATATGCTAATGTTTGTATATTGGAATAAAATGATTAAATAATAAAAAAAAACAAAATAATATTTTAAATTCGTGCATAAAGTAAATGAATGTTTTTTTTGTGTTTTATGATCATTTATATCAATAACAAGTTTTAATTTTTTTTAGTATTCTATATTTTAAAATATTTACTCAACATAGAAATAAATTACAGGATAAATACAGGGAAATCTGCCAAATCAGGGCCACTATCCGTTTTCCTGTATTTAATTACCCCCTTTTTCCCTGACGATTTGCCGAGCCTTACTTATAAGGCTTAAAATAGACAAAAGTGTACTAACAGCTTTGTGATAAACGCATAGAGGGAAAAAACAACGCCCCATTATTAGAGCATGTACAGAAATTTAAGCATGAGTATTTGTTCTCCATATCGCAAATTTAAACAAATCCGCATCTTTTATATAACAACTGAAATTTGTTATTCTTGTTGGGCTCCGGAGAGCGATTTTTATCTTGAAGATGTGCAGCAAGGATTTATTGTAACAAGAATCGATGAATTAATAATACTGGGTGATATCGAAAGTTAATTTGCCCAAGACGAAATTAAACAGACTTGGGAACGTACAAATTATGATGTTATATAGAATACTTATCCCGTTTGTAGTTTAGAAAATAAAAAAAAATGGGTTGATCATGAAAAATTCTACGATAATAGAATTTTGGTGAGAATCAACTATAGTTTTTATACATTTCGGATAATAAAGATCAGATTCTATGCTGTAAAAAAGTAATATAATATGCATCCGGGCGTAGAAAACAAGAATATTATCACATTTAAGAGGACAACTACATAAATAAAGAAAGAGAGATTGATTATATTAGTCTGAATAACACCACCCCCCCTAGAAACTATGAATATTAAATTTGATACTAACTATTATGTTTTATTATACTGGATGACTAGCCAAAATTTCCCCTTATTACGTTTAGATAACTCAGCCTTAAAAGTAACCTTAAGATTGCAGAAAAAATATAAATATACAGCTTTTCTCATTACAGAAAAATTGTCTTGCCTGGCTGGTATTTACGCAGAAAAATCAGCAATTTTATTAACTTTTACTGAAAAACCATTTTACCTAATTTTTAATGAGAACACAGACAGCCGATAAAGAAAAATATTGACCATTCTAATCGTGACTCTACATAAAAGCACGTTCCATAAACCAATTCTTATATACAAAGTAGAATTATAAAAGACCAATAGTATAGAAATAAATAAAGAAATTGTAATGCTATGACCAAAGATAACTAGCGAAATAAAAATAATTCTAATTTTAAATTTTTTATATCGGATAAAGCTTTTTACTGCTTTTTTGTGGGCCGCAACTACAGGAAAAACATTTAAATTAAAAACACAATAAATGCCTCGCCCACTCGCCTCATAAATTTCGTCATTCTATACAAAAACACCGGTATTTGTGCATGTCATGTTTACAATATAAATCGAACCTGTTTATAAGACACATCAGGCTAAAAAAAAAGTTCAAAGATGTACCTGGAATTTAGTTCCTTCATTTCCTATTGACGTGCGTTGAGGAACTTGGTTGATTTTCTTAACATTTATACATGATAATTTGCCAGATTTAAAGAATTTTATATCACATCAACGTTGAAACTATAGAATACGGTGCCTTTTTCTGCAAAGTACAATTATATGATGAGCTTATCTTAGTTAACAAATTCAGAAAAGTTCCTTTTTATATAAAAAATCTAGACATGATGACATAAATGTTAAATAGCACGTTTCTACAATATTTAAAGTGCAAGACTCCATGAAAATTGTCATTTAAAAATTGAACTAGAAAGGATATTGCGAACGAACCCCGAAAGGATTTATATAAGGGACTACAAATTTTAACAATGTAGTGGGACCAAAAGATGCCTTAATTATTGTCCCTCAACTAGTGTTTCAGTTGAAAACCCTTTCAAGATTACCGCGCTATTTTTACCCATTTAAGAAAAACTAGCTCTGCCGAAACAATAAAATACTTGATTTTTTTGTATAAAAATTATAAATAAATATAATTTAATTCTGATTATCATTTAATTAATTATTTTTGGCAGCCCTTCCTACTCAAAAACCTTAAGCCATTCCCGTACGGTGGGTTTTGACCCGTATATGTACAGACGCATTTGAAAATATACATTAGCCCTAAGGTCCTGTCTATTATATAGGCAAGAAATTTAATAAAGACGCTATTTAAATACCTCAAAGTTTTTATTTTACTCACATAATACATCTCTTTGTTTCTAAGTATAAAGTGTCTTTTTTGTATATTTCTATGTTTTTTATTTTTTATTTTGTATTATTAGAGTTTTCAAGAAAATCAATATTGTAAAGTTTACCAAAAGAAGACATGTGCCGTAAAATCCCGAAAGAAAGGCCTAATTTTAATTCAAAAAAAGTATTTTTTTTTGCAAAAGACACATGAAAAAAAAAATTTGTAAAATCAAAATAAAAAAGCCTTTCTTTTGGGATTTTTCGGTATATGTTACCAGGAAAGTGTACTTTCCGGCAACGTGTATTTTAGGCAAAGTGTACTTTGCCTAGGATTGTACATATTTTAGGCCACAAATAAATTGCTTTTGAGTTCTAAAATGAGAACTTTGACGGAAAAGTACACGTTGCCGGAAAAGTACGATTTGCGGAAAAGTACACTTTGCCGGTAACATATACATACAAATACGTGATATTTTCAATTTTATGGCGACCAAAAATGCCAAAACCAAAATGCCCCGGCCCAAAATGCTTAAACCCAAAATGCCCAAATATATTTTGGAGGGGAAAAGGGCTACGATGCCAAGGGAAGGAGAGGGTAAAGAAAAATGTTTAACAAAAATAATGACTTAAACAATACTATAGAAGATGAATAATTAAATATTAAAAAGCAACATAAGTTTATTACATTCAGGGCCTGTCTGAGGGGGGGGGGGGGGGGGGGGGATTTTCCCCCGGGCCCCGTCATAAAAAAGGGGCCCCTTTTCCCCTAATTTTTAAAAAAAAAATTGTTAAAAATGT
>JAQFYM010003470.1:0-18564 GCA_034694785.1 Agrenia bidenticulata | reverse complement strand
AAAAATATAGCGTCTTGTTTATAATACATTTTTACACCCAAAAATCCTGTATATTTTGTTCATTTTAATCCCGTATACAAAATTTATAAATCCCGGGATTCGGGATTTTTATTATCTTGCTGAATCCCGGATCCCGGGATTCCGAATCCCAGGATTGCATTCTCTAATCTTGTTATAAAGCAAAATAAAATAATTATTTTCATGCCTAGTTTAATTGGACACTTTTCCACATGAGAGGAGGGGCAATGTTTTATACGGCAGGGCCTTAACTAGACTTAGGTCGTGTCAGGTTTGGTCAAAAACTGTTTTCCGTATAAAATTTTGACGAAAAACAGTTTTTATGTCAATTGAGCAAAATGCTTTATTCGCTGTAAAAACATGTCAGGACAAGTTTTTGCAATGAAACAGGCATTGTGTCAGAAGTATTATAAAACTTTTTTTCGTCAAAAACTATTTGACGACAAAAGGTTTTTTCACAAACCAGACACGCCCTAAGTATATATCGCATTTGTGCATATATGCTTTACTAACTATTTTTATATTTTATTTACAAAACTGACAAACGAGAATACGCTAAATACAAAATAAAAAAAAGTCTCTATGTTTTATATCACTTTTTAGAATATATATACAAAATTGCGCACAACTCATTCATATGATAAAGTATATTCGATTATTTACACATACTTTCAATATTGAAATTTTGCAATAACAAAATTAATAGAATTAAAAAAATTTTATCTACTATAGTTTTAAAAAATAATAATGTATTCTCTAGAATTTATCATGCGTCTTTTGTAACCAAACAGGGATTGACTTAAAAATCCAACCATTGCGTTAAATTTATTTCTTTTTGTCTGGGCGTATAAGCGTAAAAGTGGCTCAAAGTAAAAAGGCAGTATTCAACTATATAATTTTCGTTTAAAAAAATTACCCCCGCCTTTATTTTATGACTTTTAAAAAATGCTGTGATATGTTTGATTTTACCGAAAGTAAACAAAGTTTTATAATATTTATTAAAAGTTCCAAAATTGTAAATATGCGTATTATTTTTTATAAAAAACTATCCGAATTTATAAAAAATGATTTTTTTTTTTATTTGATCATATATATCTGTTACGACAAATAAAATTAAAACGATAATTCTTTGCTATAGTTGAAACCAAAGGTACCGAATATGTTATGGTAATATCGTCGGGCCAATATTTTTTTTCCGCTTATAATTGCTATAATGGATAAATTTAAAAACAGGTCTTTTTTATTAAAAATAAACGAATAATAGTAAAAAAAGAATTAACATTTTTCCTTGGACTGATTTAAGTTGGGGTTTAAAAATACTATGAATTATTGTTTGCTAATTAAAGATACATAACACAATTTTACATTATTTAATACATTTAAAACGTTATAAATGCTATTTTGTATTATCTATAACTCCAGACGTTTTTTTACAAATTGTAAGCTTTCAGTCTAATCTCACGTTTGCCGTATTTTTTTGACATTCCATAGTGGTATTATAAAAATATAAACAAAAACATTATTTAGCTATTTTTTTACCGGCATAAAAATTCTTTATTAGTTTTGATTTATGTGAAATAATGCTAAGAAAACTTACTTTTATATTAGAAATGGCCTTCTCATAGATTTAAAATATGGCAAAAAAAACGAGAAGTAATCTCGCCATAATTGCCACTTATTTATGGCCATTATTGTCCCTCGCCATATTTTTTGGTACGTTTGGTTTCTACAAGATTTTTGTGCTCAAAAATAAACAAAAAGTTAAATATGTATTAAATCGGCAGCCCTGCTATGCTAAAAACTAGTATAAATCTAGTTTAATTTATAATAATAATTTTTACTTCTATTTCCGTGCTTCATAATAATCTTCCTAACGTAGTGGAAGAAGACTATACAAATTAATTCGGAGTAGTAGAATGTGATGGTATACATAATGACTCATATTTGAGTCAAATTCATTGTAATCTTTCAAGTAAATAATAATAGTAAACATAACATATTCTTACAATATTTTTTACCAGACAAACCATTTTAAAAGTAACTTCACAGAAAATTTCGAAGTCACTAGAAAAAAATTTGAAAAAAGTCGTAACATAAATTGTTTGCATTATACCACTACTCTTTAATGACGCGTATACGCGTCATTTGTAAAAATACTGCCATTTTTTTTGCGCGTATACGCGTCATTTGTTAAAATACAAACCTTTTTTTCTGCGCGATACGCGTCACTGTAGCCAAAGAGTCAAAGATAATAGAAAAAAGAAAAAATATATGCACCAACATGTTTTATTATTAATAATTACTAATACCCACTGTTTTTTATTAATCTAATTTCCATTAAAAACCCTATATTTCCCACTGCTTAATTTTGGGTTTATACGGTAGTATTTTTTTATAAAGGTTACTACGCGAATGTCAATTTTCTTTTATTGCAGTCAAATATTTATAAATCGCTCATCTTAACTCATCAACAGACAATGACACATATATGTGTCATTTGAAAAATGTCATATAAAAGTATTTTAAGATATTTTATTTTTATTTTTGCAAATAAAAATTGAGAAAATTCTACTAGTTAAAAATTCAACTAACTATAATTTTTTTTTTAAAATGTTACAATTTTTTCACAAAAATGTTTGTTAGCAATGGTGACCATTACTCTATGAACTCTAATAAAGGTTTGGTTAATTGTGCTAAACAAAAGAGTCTTTGGAATTGTGGCTCATATCAGAATAATTTAATAATATCTGATCAGGACGTCTGATCAGAATAAAGTGAGAGTGATCAAATAATTACACTATCAATTAATATTGATCCCTCTCTAAAATAAAGGATATAAAGAGAAGTAAATAAATGCATAAGTTATCTTTAAACAATGTCTTCTTATAACATGGCGTCAGATACTGATAAAAATAAAAAAATATATTTATGAAGATGATGGTAAATCCGAAATCATTACCAAATTTAAAAAAGATGAACTGGTTGATATGATTCATGAACTAAAATTAGAGAATCGAGAATTAAACCAATTATTTTACACAGTGAAGAATAAAATATCACCAATTTTTCGAGAAATTGTTTAAATGAGAAAAATGTTAACGTCGGTTTATATAAATTACAAAAAATGGTTTCATAAATATAAGATCCTTAAGTCTGACTTTGTGGGGAATGCACTAGAAGTATCTAGTGACAAAATATATGAGTGGTATATTTCAGCCGGAAATGAAACAACAATATGGGATGAGTTCAAAGAAACATTAATTAATAACTTTGCGGAAAAATATACGGAAGACCAACTAATGAGCAAAATAAAGAATCGAACAGAGACCGTGGTAAACTATATAAAATGTATGATTGATATAGGAAAAAGGCACGGGCCAAGAATAAATGGACATTAATAGCGATTAAAAAGGGACTTTTAAGGGATATCCGCAAGTCGCATATAATGAGTAACTACAAGACTATAAGTGAACTCAAACACGCAGCCGAGGAAATAAAAAAAAGGAATAAAAGCATATTTTGAATGCAGAAATATTCTGCTGTGAACGTGCAACAAGTTGAGATTACATGCAATTGGTGTAAGAAAAAGGGACACATCGAGAGGAACTGCAGGTTAAAACAATTACCAACTGAAATCAAATTGTCTTTTACAGGTATCACGAACACAGATGAGATAGCCACTACAACAATATTCATTGATACAAAAACACTATGAGACTATATTGGATACTGGAAGTGGAGTAAATATCATTTATTGAAAACGGGCAGTTGAACTAGGCCTTGATATAAAAAGAGATATAAGAAAAGAATGTGAGCTCGGAGATTGTCGAAAAAATAATAATGGATAAAAGCGTCGATATGGAGTTTTCATGGCAAGGAAAAACGTGGAAAGAGAGATTCTTTTTGCTTGATATGCAGGAAACATGGTACGCCGTGTTATATTAGGATTATATTTTTTTAAAAAAATTAATAAACCAGACTTCTTGTGCTATATGAAAAAAATTTATTTTTTACGCAAATTTAAAAAAGTTTTTAATACGGACGAGCCTAATAATGGATTAACTGGGAAACCATATGAAATTAAACCCACACCCGGGAAAAAAATACATGTACCACAACGGTAAATAAGGCATGAAATGATGATTGATTTGGAAAAAGAGGTAGACAGACTTATAAGATTGATTATTGTAAGACACTTACGTGTGAGCTGAAATAACCCAATACGCCCTGTCAGAAAATCCAATGGAACAATTAAATTCACGTTCAATTTTAGAGCCTTGAAACGAAAAGACCGGGCTGGAAACTTATAGTACACCAGGTATAAAGGAAACCACTTTTTAAACTACGGTACAAGAAAATATTTAGCACACTGGATTAAAACGACAAGTATTTTTAACTTAACATTACCGAAGATGATAAGTATAAAACTGCCTTTAGAATAGGCCATAAATGCGATGAGTCTAATCGCTTATGCATGGGATATAAAAATTTGACTATCCCTTTCAAAGGACGATAGAGGGAGTACTTGGTGACGAACTAGAATAAGTTGCCTAGCATCTGTTGATGATATTATTGTGTTCAGAGAAACATATGAAGAGCATGATAAACTCATGGAAAGGGTGTTGATGCTAATGAATCAGGCGAACAACAGAGTGAACCAGATAAATTTGAATATGCGAAGGAGGAAATAAAATTTTTAGGATATATGATATAACATGGGAGTTATACGATAGAGAAACATAAATTCGATTTTTTGAAATATGTCAAACCGCCAATAAAATAAAAAAGGTGAGACAACTTTTAGGTTTCGTAAACCCTTTCCAAAAATTCATTCCGAACTGTAGCTTGATTTGCTCACCTATATCAAGCTTATTAAAGAAGAAAAGCAAATTTGAATGGGGCGAAGAGCAAAAAAAACTATGATCAAATTATTGAGGCGATCAAAAAGGATCCATTCTTAGCTATTCCAAATGATACAGATGAATTTGTTTTCTACGCAGATGAGGACAAATATAGTTTAGGTGCTTTTTAGATGCAGATACAAGAATATGAAGAGATTCATATAGAGTTTGCATCCCGGATTCTCAAACCTGAAAAACTTAACTATGGTATTACAGAGAAGAAAAGCCCTGGGAGTTATTTTTGGTTAAGATTATTTTGACAAATCTTATATGGTCGCTCATTTAATGTGAAAACTGACCATAAAGCATTAGTATATGTATTTAAGGAACGGACTAAAAATAGGAGAGTAGCAAATTGGCTTGACGAATTAGAACTTTATAATTTTACAATAGAGTATACGAGAGGAGAACTTATACCACATGTTGATTTTCTTAGCAGATTATACGAAGAAGAAGGGTACACGGATAAAAACATACAAAAAAATAAAGTAAGTTATAAAGATACACATGGCCATATTAAGGTATATTAAAATTTTGAAAAATACATTTATCGCTGAAAGATATATACAGTTAGATGGGAAAATCTACAGGATCGATAAAAATCTACAACTTAAAGAAATTATGTTATTTAAAAATAGAGTTAATAAATCCGGCAGAGTCATGATAGTATTGGGCACAGGGGTAATTCTTATACATGTTCAGAAGTTAATAAGAGATGTATTTTTAGCAAGGAATGAAAAATTCTGTATGAAATTTTTTGAAAAGATGTGTAAACTGTAGAAGTTTATAACTAAAATACAAGGATGGGTTGATAATTCATAAAAACAAATAGACCATGTAAAAAAGCAATAGACTATAATGGTCTCGTAGATAAACAATACGTTTTAATCTATGTGGAATACTATACAAGATACGCATATGCTGCTGTAATAGGTCATAAAGATGGACGAAGTGTTCTAAAACAAAAAAAAAATACTAAATGAAGTATTGGGAAAACCAGATCAGGTAATTACTGATAACGACAAAGAATTTATGAATCACAATTTTAGAGATTATTGCAAAAATCAAGGGATAGATCATCATTAAACAAGCCCATATAATAACGAGTCTAATGGGAGAATTGAAAGGTTTAATCGCAGTCTTATGGATAGCGTAAAGAAAAAATAGGGATTCCTTAAAGAAAGAGTTAAACAATCAGTAATGGAATACAACATGGCAAAACACTCAGCAACTGCTAACGCGCCTATTGAAGCGCTATTTGATAATGAAAAGCAAAAAGAAATAGCAGAATTAAGTTCAACAAAGGGAAAATATGCCCAAAAATTTAAGCAAAAAAAAAAGATTTGGTTCTATAAAGGGGCAGCAGTCTTCCTGAAAAACGAAAACAAGATAAACAAGATGGATTGTAACTTTAACGGCCCGTATTATGTAACAGAAATACTACTTAATAATAGTTACATGATAAATTTAGGGGGGAATATAAGTTCATGAAACAGTAGTCAGTTAAAAAAATATCACAATGATCTTGCAGGCGAAGGGGATGTTAGCAATGGTGACCATTACTCTATGAACTCTAATAAAGGGTGGGTTAATTGTGCGAAACAAAAGAGTCTTTGGAATTGTGGTTCATAATAGAATAATTTAATAATATCCGATCAGAGTAAGTCTGATCAGAATTAAGTGAGAGTGATCAAATAATACCACGATCGATTAATATTGATCCCTCTCTAAAATAAAGGATTAAAGAGTTAAATAAAAAAATAAGTTATCCTTAAACAATGTCTTCTTATAACAATGTTAATATTTTTTTTACATCGGATTATTTTTTTTCCCCTGTTTTTGTTATATAATTTGACTGTTCGTTTAAATAAATGACACATACAGTCGTGAGCTAACTTTTAAGCAAATATACTCTCGTTTTAGGACTATCTTTTAAGCAAATACAAATATACAATCTTTGAAGAAAATAAAACAGTAGTTTTTGTCATTCTAATTATATGAACCCGTAAAAGTCTTTAGTTAGTGATTTTTGATCTCTAAATTGCATTTTGTATTAATCTAAATTATAAAAAAGTCTCTTAATTTCAGAAAATCCCCTCTTTTTTTGTCTCCATGTCAGGGTTGCCAGACGCAATACCAAATTTTGTATATAAATCTAGTTACAAATATACCAGAAACATACCAAATTAATTTTTGTGAGTATAAAATCAGATTTAATGCATAAAATGTGTTCTGTTGCATATTTTTACAGAACTCGTTTATTAAAACTCTTTTTAATGATAATATATATTTGGTGTTTTTCATATTCGTTCATAGAATGTAATATTGAATATGCAGTGTATCTTACACCTTATAGAGATCCTATAAAAATTGTGTGCTGCCTGCATATTTATGCAAATAGCTTAGAAAAAAGCAACCATGTTTCTATTATACTGTTCATAAATTGCTTTGTATATAAATATTGCATTTTTTGGTCATTTTAGTATTTTTACAGCAACTTAAAAAAAAATATCGAACAATATATTTTTTCTAAATAAACATTATATTTCTATCCCTTTCTGCACTTTAACTAAGAGTTTTTGTTCCCTAAAGTATGGTATAAAAAAATATACAAAATAGTATATAGTAAAAATATGGTATATAAAAAGAAATAGAGGAAAGACTTTAGATATTATATTAAGTTGATTTATTTGTATTTGTTCTAAAGCAGTCTTTGCGGGGTGAAAAATACTAGATGTTTTAAATAGATTTGGTTAGAAAAAAGTGCAACTGCGTATGAATAGCAGTATCAAAAAAACAATAAGAAATTATTTGTTAGTGAAAAGATTTCTTGGAAATAATTTTTGTGGTTTTGTAGAGTTGTTAAAATTATCACACACTTAAGCTTATATGTAAAAAAAATTGGTGAAATTTATAAAAGAAAAATTCAAATATTAAAATACTTAAATTATGTGATAAATGCGAGTTTTGTTGTTTTTTGTTTTTTTATTATGCCTAATTTTAGTTACCAGAAAGCTGTTTGCATCACAGAAAGTAAACCATCCGGTTCGGCTGTTAATTTGTTATATTAATTATATACATTTTTTATTTTGCAACTTCATAAAAACTATCGTTCTAATCAAAATATCCTCTTCTTAATATTAATGGGTATCCATAAAAACAGAAAAATTATTGCTATGCAAAAGAATAGTTGTATAATATTTATTTATGAGTTAAAAATATACCAAAAATACCAAAAAAATATATCTTCGAAAAAACACGAACAAAATATACCAAAAAAATGGAAATTTTGACAAATACATACATTCTGGCAATTCAGGACCCCTGTACTAAACTAAACTATAAATTTATATAGTATTGTATATTTTTACATATAAAAAAGCATGTATATATTGAGATTTAAACGAACTTTATTAAAATATATATAATAACTAAACGAATTTTTTTTGATATATCCTGTACTTGTAAAATTCGATATAAAAGTTTAACTGTAAAAAATGCATCCTTTTGGTTTTAAATCACGCTATATAATATTTTTTGTATACTTTACATTTAAATATACATTATATGTGAATAAAAACGGATTTTTCCTAAATTTTTTAAAAAAGGCTGAGTTTTGAACGGATCGTATATACGTTAATTACAATGGAACTAAGTATTTTAAAACGGAAAAACCAGGATTTTATTCTTAATGGATACTAATAAACAAAAATTTCGGTTGTATATAAATAAGGCCACGCCAGCAGTTAAAAATACTATATTTTACACTATTTTTTTTACGCTATACAAAACCTTCTTTAATGTATATATAAAAATATATGCAAAGCCTTGATTTTTAATAGGCGTATAATATTTTCAAAAAACTACACGAATGCTGTCTATACATAAAAAAAATGTTTTTGTTATATTAAACAATGTAAAATGCTTTTTAATAGGTAAAAACTAATTTTTCAATATAAAATGAAAGCCATAATATTTTTACAAGTTAAAAACCTTTTTAAAATAAAATTTGACTAGATAAACGAATAGAAAGGTATTTCTTCTGTTCTAAGCAATTGGAAATTATGTTTTTTGGTAGTAAAACATTATATTTTTGCTATGAAAAACACTTGCATTTTCATTTAGCTTACTTCAAAAAAAACATCTTTTAACATTCTTTTGCATTGTTTGCGTTAAAAAAATGTTTATCAATTCTTATTTTTTTTTATCGCATGCGCTGTCAACAAAGATGAATCTCAATTAACATTTGTAATTTGTCATGTGAGATTCATTTAGCTTGCATAAATTGCATTTCTGAAACAAAAAAGAATTATATATGTTTTTGTTAGAAGTAAACGGATTTATTTATGTTTATAATGTATAAACTGTTAGGTATGCAATCTTTTCTTACACGACTTAATCAAAAGAGCAGTAAATTGGCTTAAATATTATAAACTACATATGCAAGTGGTTTTTTGCAAAAAAAAACGTAATTTGTGTAAATCAATCCGTAGGTAGCGTAAAAACAATTTGCCGACACCCATGTACCAGATTGATTCGAGATGTGAGTCTATAGTTAAGGATACATATTAGTAGCTTAAAGCAAAACTTGTGTATAGACCGGTTAAAAATATAAAAAAAATATTATTTAGCAGGAGTAATATAATGCAAAAAGTTTGTGATATTTAGTTTCTATAAGTGGATTTTTTATTGAATTTAAGATTACACAAATAAATTAAATAAAGAAATGTTATAGTTTCCAGCTGCAAAGCTTTTGAGTAAAACCTGTTTGATATACCTATTATGGAAGTAATTCTTAAAAAATCGAAAAATGCTATCTTTTCAAAAAATAAAGTTTATATTGTAATTTATCTTTATATAGTAAAACATACAAAAAATAAAAACCGAAAACCAAAAAGCTACTTAAATAGTATATTATTACGTATAAATAATTTTTTTTTATTTTCCTGCATGCCAGTACTTTAAAAAATAGTTCTATGTAGCGTTTTACCCCATATTTGATTAGTAATTTTTGTTGAAAAATTACCTGAAATGAAAAAAAACGTAAAAACCTGCAACTAACATCGCTTTTTCTACCCGGAACTGCTCAATTGGTCGTACATATCTATTTACTTTTTTTCTACATTGTAATAAATTGATCAATTGCAAAACATCGAGAATCTAAATGAATACTTCAGACATTTCGATTTATTTATTTCTAGTCTCACAATATTTTATTTAAGATTTATCCTGTCTTAAAAAAATACTGGCTCCTTAAATGTATGATTTGGCTCAGTAGACACATCTTTATTTTGACATATTTCCGAGGTGAAATGCAATTGATGCAATAGTTTTAGATCTTTTATAATTTTGTTATGTAAATTTTACGGGCAATCTACTTAAAGGTACCATATATATTTCTTATTGTATCAAAAAGTCCTAGATTGAGATTTTTGCTGCGTTTTTAACAGTATATTTTTATTTTGTAAGCAGTACTAATTGTGTCGAATATAGGGTGTTAAAGGTTTTGAGTTCATCCTCTAGCATCCTGAATGCGTGTGCTTTGTGCTTTACAATATGCACAGTCCGTATAAGAAATAGCGACATCTTACACGTTTTTTAGATGTTTTGGTAGTTCTTCAGACATGTTAATTCATAATGTGAAATACGTAAAACAACTTTAAGGTCAAAGTTAGCCTTCTTGAGTGGATCTGTATTTTTTAAATAGGTGGTCCAATTTACTTTAGCCCAGTTTATCTGTTTTATTATCCACTTAAAGTTGCCTCTAAGTTTCTTGTGTATTTCGTAAATATACACTTGCAAGATACTATTTTTAATAATTTTTTTTTAATATAAGTAGAATGATTGGGATTTTTATTTTATGGGAGCGTAAGCAATCTTTTACGCGCGGTAGTCAGATTGCGAATCGTAAAAACTTATTACTTCCATATTTGAGGAAACTTTATTGGCTGTTCTTAAAATTAAAAAATGATATCCGAAGCAACAAAAACCATAACTGCCAAGCTGATGACACAATAAAAATATATTCTTTTTCTGTTATTCTGCATAAACTTGTCATTACTTAAGCACCATATGTTTTCAATAATCTATAGAGTGGGTAAAAATTATTTTAAATGAGTTAGTGTTGTTAAAATAAGGCCTTGTAATACTTCACTTGATACCAATTATGTAATTTTTACAAATACTGACAAAATATACCGTTGTCTGGACGAAAGTTTATTTGTAAAGGTTTATGACCATTTGAGCTTATTTATTCATTAGGGCTGGGCTGGACCCGGATGTCGGCAGTTATTTAAATTCTTTACGACTGGTTATGGCTTGAAATTTTTAATATTTGACTGGGTCCGGCAGAAAAAAAAATACCGGCCGGATTCCGGGTCCGGTACCGGACTTTTCTTTTAAAATAATACCACTAATATAATTTTTAATAAGTAACATTCTCACAAAAAAATGAAACGTGTTATCATACACAACTTGCCGCTTTTTGAAAAGTTTAGCGAGATTATTTTTTACGTGTTTTATTTTGTTCGGGTTTTCTTTGCTCATTTTTATATAAATCACGTTTTTAACCCCTAGAAAAACAACATATTATACACGAGGTGCATTTCTCTTTTGTTTTGCCATATGCCATGCTGTTCAGCTTTGTTTTTCATTTTTTCTACAAGCAGGAAATCCCAAATTTGTCTTCTTTGTCGTTAAAAAATATAAATTAACATAAAAAGCAATAATTTTTTACGCAGATTGTCACATAAGTACGCCAAAATACTTTAAGGTGCACGCAAACATTTTTACCTGCAAATTTAACAAAAATTTAGTATTTTTTTATAGTAAGAAAATGTCAAAGCAGTACAAAAACATGGCGGACAAACAATAAAGCCTTTATAAAGCCCATACAAGCAACCGTTGTTCCTTTTTTAGTGAGCTACACTAATGTCTACTTTTTTTTAAAAAAATACAAAATGACAAACATGTAATTTTTTTTTTTATTTTGAAATTTGCACCATATACTTATCAATTGTAAAATTTGCGTATCATGATGTATATGTTCGCATTAAAAAGCATTAATTTTGTAGTTTAAAAGAGTATTTTTGACGTTAACAACATGAAAAAACTATTTTTAAAAAAAAACGTGACTGAATAACCCGTGGTATGGCGTTATAATGTATTAAGTATTTAAACTTTTTTTGACAATTTAATAGTATAGACGACCTGTTGTATTGAAAAAAAAAAATTATTTATAACACCAACGTACCAATTTTATCTGGACTGTAATCGTATGCATATGCGCAATACAAGATCGTTTTTGTTTACAATTAATGCGGATAATGTAAAAAAAAAATATCCCGTTTTCTAGGCTTATATATATTTTCAACCTTTATCACAGTATACCCATATGTTATGGAAAGAAAAATCTACAGGTAAAAAATGTAGTTATGTATTTTTTTATAAAATAACTGTGTAACATAAGAGCTTGACAAACAATGCACGATTTTGTTGATATACAGCGTTGCACACGATGTACAGACCATGTTCAACTGTTTTAAAGTAATACTACCTAATGCGTCATATTTATATGCTATAAGTGCATGTTTATACAGCTGCGACAGAAAAACGTGACCAAACGACTTTTTTTTACATATTTGTAATTTCCTAAGACAAAATAACAAATCAGACATGTCTATAATTTCAGTGTTGCTTTGTTTCAGTATGCAAAAATAAGCTTATTTTGTAATGAAAACATCTAACAAACGATTATAAATATTTTTCCTGCATTTTGTTTGACAACGAGTCATTTAAGTCAAGCTTACCTTGTGTTTTGTTTTTATTAGTACGATGTTTGAAATGATAAAATTTTTTTTAAATTGAGTTCTTTTAAAAAAATTTCTAAACTTTCTCAACAACAATCGAATTATAAGTTTAAAATAGTTTGCGATTGTAATCAACCTACAACATGTTTCTAGCTGTCTCTTATAACACTAACTAAGGACGCATAGTGGTTAAGACCGAACACAGGTTAGTTTGCGGTTACAAATATAATAAAAATATAAGAAAGGGACTTCTACCTTTTTTTACATATTTATTTGAGTTCATGCAACTTAACAATGCAAGCCTTTTAGCAATGATGTTTAACAAGGCTACAGCCTTAGGGAAAAATTATACTTCGTACTATATGTTTGCAACCATTGCCGTTCTATTTTATATATATTTAAAGTGCTTTTTTTAAGCTAGAAACAAATAAGCCATATAAACGTTGATAAATAAAGTTTTACGGTCAAATGCATTGACTATAATCAAAAATGATCAACCAAAGAGTGCACAAACGTTTAAGCAAAAAAACTGGTAAAATGTACCCCTACGATTTTTTGGAGCAATTTTATAGTTTTTCAATGTCTTTGTGTTTGCTTATTTGAATAACTTAATGTACAATTGTTTTGTTTTTGCGTGGATTAGAATTGCTTTTTTCCATAATACCTCGTAAAAAAACTTAATATTCAAAACTGCTTTATTTTACCACCAACAAAATAATTTAATTATGTTCTGTTTGAGGTTTTGTACCATCCTTTTATATTTTTGATTTCTTATGGTGTGTTGATTTCGTAATTTATAAAATGAAAAAAAAATATTTTCTTTTATCAATTTGTGTATTAATTTTTTGGTGTTTTTTGTGATAATTTTATTTATATTTTTGATTTAAAGCTTTTCTAGACAAAATATGTCTTTATATACATATGTTCGATAAAAAAACTGATCCTAGAATAAGGTTGCTGCTTTGAGACTATAACGAACGATAACAACAGAATATACCGTGCAAGCGAACATTACATGCAAACTACGACCACAAGTATCAACATACATAGTATATCTGTACTTTGTTATATCTACATTATGCGCTTTTCCTAGGACATCAACGTGCATTTTTATACGTTGCTTTTAATTTGAGTACAATCTATATAATTTTCATAATAATTCCACTGTTTTATTTGTTTGCAATATTTCGGGTAGTTATATGGCAAGAGATTTAAAGCAAAAAAGTAGTAGTGATAGTTTCGTTGCACATGAAATCCGGCCGGACTTGCAAAACCCACGTTACCACAAAATATACGTAATATAAAAACGTGACAACATACCAGCCGTTTACTATAGGCCAAACCTGGTACAAAGCCCGGGTCAGCCCTCAGCTCTTGGATTCATATAGTGCTAGTCAGCACTTACAGCCGCCTTTTATCCTTGTTTATTATGTGTTTCTCTGGTTGTTTCGTAATTTTATATACTTACTTAACTACATTTTCTATATTCTTTGCCGATTGGTAATCGCATCCTTGCTCATCAAAAAAAATTGTCTAAAGCGCGACTTTTTGTTAAACAATAAAATATAAAATTTTTACATGCTATTAAGTTTGCTAAAATCACTTTAGGTACAAATATGAAATGTTGTAAATTCCGCATCATACTTTTATCCTTTTTTTACAGCACTTCTGAGATATATACGTGTAGATTATGCTTGAGACCAGTAGTTAAAAAAAACTTGACATGATTTTTTAACTGTAAAATAGTACCATACACCTTTGTCATTGTTGCATGTTTTATTTTTTTTAATTTTCCGACAAAAATTGCATCTATTTTTTGAAAGTGGGTCATAATAAAATTATATAGAAACAGAACTAACGAAACAAAGCTTATAAAAGTATTTTTCAAATGGAATTCTTGTTTTTAAAACCGAATAAAACTAGTACTTTCGTTCTATGTTGTTACTTACTACCGCTACAAATTTATGCATCAGTATGTTTTTTAAGTTTAAATTTCTAATAAATCGTGTAAAAATTTTCACATTTATCCATATATAATAAATGTTTGTTTATGTACTTTTCATATAAATAATAACGACACGTTTTAATTTTTGTTACTAGATAGTATAGAAAAAGAAAACCACCAAGGGATAAAATAAAATTCAACAACTTGGATTTTGGTGCCAAAAATAAATATGCTATAAATAAACAGGCTGAATTAAAATGAACAAACATAAAAAAGTTAGATTCAAAACCCAAAGGTTTAAAAAACAATTACCATAAAAAAAGTGTAGAAAAAAGACCAAAAAAAAGCACAAACATTAAAGTACTAAAAATAAGAGGTTCGAAAATAAATGGGATAAAAAAGAGGCAAACAAACACCCGGGAATTCACGCAATAAAGGTGTCAAACGGCTCAAAATAACGGAGTACACCTTAAACCTAAAACTAAAAATCGTACGAATCGGGTATTAAAAAGTGATAAAAAAACCCGAAAAAATTAAAAAGCACTTACAAAAAACACCAACAAATATTACAAATAGTTAAAAGGATATTATCTTACAAAACAACAAGTTATGAGCGTGCAAGTATAAAGACTTCTATATTATATCTATTATTTGAATTTAAATGGTAAAAATTAGTGGTCAAAAATACCACGCCTTAAATTTAAAAGTCACACTTTTAAAAACCATACAAGCAACAAATCTTTTGCATATCGACTCACTTTAAAAAAGTTTAACTTTTTAGAATTTTTTCTGATAATAAATTGGACATAATTATTAGAAAAAATGGTATTTTAAGTGAATAAGAATTCAAATAAAGATAAAAAAAGACAAAGGTAGCTTGACATGCATAAAATACAAGCGTTTATGACACGTTGTATATCAAAAAATAGCGCTTTTTCACCTTGCAATGAATTGTGTGTTTTTTGCACTAAATTTTTTCAAATTGTAACTTTTTGTTGCATATACGGTAAGCCACGTAATTTCAAGAATGATTATGAACACCATACTCATTATATAATACGCGTTAAGTTTTGCCTGATTTGTACGTAATTCTTTTTACTGCTGATAAAACTTTTTGTTGAGATTGTTTTTTAAATGAAAAATGTTACTTCAGTTTACAGCCCGGTTTTGCTTATCATGCATTAAAAGCTGTCTATTTACGTACCGATGTGCAGCAAAACTACGTGGATTTGCTCTCTAATAAGTTGATTTAAAGTTAGTAAACTCAATTTTATTTGTATTTTTAATTTACCCCTTAAAAAATTTGCACTTTATATAGCTTTTGTTACAAAACCTAAATTTTTTCTTTTAAGTTGTCACCAGTGCTTTTTTTTGCTTGTCCCTTGTTAAAAAGGCTGAAGCGGTTATCAGAATACGAACAAAAATTATGCTTCAGAAAACTCTACTTTTACCCAAAAAATTGCACAAGGCTGTACAGGTCCGATACAATATGTACAACAAACATATGTTTCTTTCTTTTTCGAAGCATTCGAAAACTGTTGTTGGTATTTCGTTTAGTATTTTGTTTCGATTCTCGTGAATCGATAAGACGAAATATGTGATCAATAACTTTACTGCGCTCATGTAGAAAAACAAACTGGAGTTATGTTTACATGGGGGTTTTTATTTTGGCAATAAAGAGTTTTAACAAAAAAAAAATTCACAAAAAAAAATATTATTCAGATGATTACAATCGTGTTGACGCCACTTATGCTAAAAAACAAATTTTACTCTAGTCAAACAGCGTTTATTGTATACGCCACCGTCACGGTTAACTTAATTTGTTTTATTAGGAATTTCAAGAAAATGGTAATGTGTCTTGTCAGCTAGAAAAATCACTACAAAAATTACTCAAAAACGTTAGAAAACACTCGTTAGTCAATGTAAACCCATTCCTATATCATATTTAAGATATTTAAAACCGTTGGTAGCACAACTGTCTTTGAAGTGTATAAAATGTAACTTGTTGTACAGGTTTACTTTATTTTAAGTTATTTTCGAACATGTAAAATGAAAGTTAAATGCAAAATTACCGTACGTTCTACAACCAAAAAAACCATTTTTTAAAACCTTGAATATTTCCTAAACCAATACTTAATGATTTTTTGTATATATTTTACACCTATACTTGTCTAAAATGTTTATTTTTCTTTACAGCCGTCAGTATAAATTTGTAAATTTGTTATGCGTTTCATTTTAAACCGTTTCTAAAACACAAAAAAAGACTTTTTTTAAAAACACTTTTTCCTGTAAAAAAAACATTTTTACTCTTATTGCATGATGTAAAACCGCCCTAAAAAAGCTCATGAGGACCTACTTCTAAACCTATTTAATTGGGGTGCCAAGAAAAAAAATGGGTTTATAAAAAAAATGTTTTTAAAAGAAGTCATTTTTTTGTGTTTTTGACACGGCCTAAGTCTACACTTTTCTAAGAATACAAAAAACGATTTTGTAGTACAGAGACATTGATTTATATGTTTATTTATTGCAACCATCGCGGAAAAGATTATACACGAGCGACACCAGTGCGTTAAGGTATTTAAAATGTAGATTTGTTTATAAATTGCCTTATATGACAAATTTAACATTTTTTACTATGGTCGTCGGTACCAAAATGAATTACATTCAAAATAATTGTAACTTGCTATAATATGTCATACCATAAGCGAAAACTATATGTGCATATACTTTGCCAAGAATTAAGTATAGATATGGTATAAATTAATACTTAAATGCAAAAAACAAACTAAAAACACCGGATCTAATGCTTTGTACTAAAAGAAATGCTTTTGCATAGTTTTACTACCGATAAAATGTTTTGGTATTTAAAACCAAACAAAAAAGATTTTTTGACTAATTTAAGTTTTAAAGACGATAAAACATGCATTGAATAGTATGACATTTTACCACTAGATACCTTTCTACTGAGAACTTTTTAGAAAAAACTTAACTTAGAATACTCTATCATTACTACAAAACTTGCATTCATTTATTTCAAAAGTAGTTCTTTAATATAACCGCCAGTAAGTTGTACAGAATAAGTACAAAGATAAAAAAATAAACACAGTGTTTGGTAGAGACAATAAACATTATATTTTTTCAAAAAAATTACATTGAAAGACGCTTTAAATATTTTAAGTGTTTTATAGCCTTTTATAGTGCATGACGCATATAAACATATATGCTTATATATTTGTTGTAGATACGAACAACACTTTTAACATTTTAAATGAACTATGTCTTGTACTTCTTGTTTGATTTTATAATCCTAAGCTCTTTACTGCATATTTTTATGTTTTTTTTTATTTTTTTATGTACATTAAAAAATTTGCTTATTAATTTGAGTTTTGCCTTTTAGATAAGCCCAAAACGGTTTCAAAAAGTATTTTATATACGCAAAAATATAAATAAAAAAAGTTTAACATTCATATGAAGATGCAAGCTTTTAGACTGAGTAAACAAAAAAAAAAGTAAAAATAATATTAGGCAACAAAAAACGACAATTTTATAGCAAAATAAATGACAACTTTCTTTAAAAATTTTTTCCAACTTTTTTTTCTGTATAATTTTGTTAAGATTTTAATATTAAAACATGTCCAGTATTATCCTGCCTGAATATACACGTAATTTTCGTAATGGATACTGTAAGATCTATGTCATTTTTAATATAGATTTTAGTTATTATTCATTATCTTTATATATGTTACCGTCCAAGTAAATGAATTCGCCAAGTATACTTGGACTAGTCTAAGTATACTCGGACTAAAAATTTCGCCAAGTAAAAAAAAGAAGAAAAATAAAATACTTGGACTAGTCCAAGTATACTCGGACTAAAAATTTCGCCAAGTATTTT
>JAQFYM010003469.1:0-18566 GCA_034694785.1 Agrenia bidenticulata | reverse complement strand
TAAAGTAGTGCTATTTGTTCTAAAATAGATCAATACACTTATTTTAATATTTTGTGTTAACACGCTTGTTGCACAACGTTAGAACGGTTTTTAACAAAAGAATTTGCGTAAAGCAGTTTTTAGCAGTATACAAAAAACAAAACGCAAATAAAAGTAAATTGTATTATAACGCATGTAGATTTTTATATAAAATATTAGGTAGTTAGCATAGTTCTAAGTTTTTATATTTCTAAAAACAGAATCAAAAGATTTTATTGAGGTTCTTTATGTAAACTAAATATGATAATTGTAAAAAGCAAAATATATACAAAGATATATATAATATCTCCAAGAAACTGCTATGCTTTACGAACAACTAAAGATTGAATGCCGGCAATTTGTAGTAAAATAAATGTTCCAAATAACCTGAAAGACATCTTATCATGCGCAATCAAAAAGTCTGTTACTATTGCAGCAAAAAAACTAAATCTATTGTTTTATGAAGCTATTTGTTGTGTTACAAGTCAAGGCTCGTGTTGGTGCGTCGCAAAGTTTATACGAAACGCGTAAATACATATAATATACAGAAAAAACAAAAAATCTGGAAGATTTTGATTTAAGTCATCTGTTTTTTAGTGCATGAAGAAATGCAAAAAAAGGTAATGTAAGAAGAGTTTTATTTAGGGTGTCTTTGTCCAAAAAGATAAAAACTTTTGTTACGTAGAGAGTAGTCTATAAAAAATTATGTCCATATATTTTTTTTCACAAAAAAAAATACTAGTCCAGTTTTTACATGATATGGAGTATATAAAAAAAGATCATTATTTAGTAGCAACAACACGCTGGGGATTATACAGTATTCATTGCCATTCTATTACATAAGTAGCAAAGCAAGAAAAACGGACTATTTGTTGCAGGTAAAACGCTATTTCCGGTAATGGTAACTTTACTTAGGCAATGTTCCATGTAAAGACTCATAAGCAATTTATTTGGGCCGTAAATAGAACATTGGCTAAGTAAAGTTTACATTACCGGAGATTAAACTTTACCTTCAACATATACACTTTTTTACCATAAAAGACAAAAAACATAGATAAAACATGTTTTTATATATTTAAATGGCTGTAATAAGAAAACTGTATTAATCTAGGTTTTACAAGGCAATTTCTAAAGATAATTTTATTTGTAACAAAATTTTCTACAGCTTTGTTGTTTCTGCTATTTTTCCATATTTAAATTAAGCTGCAGCCAGTCAAATTGCTTTTTGTCTATGAGTATTGATTCATACCGACCCAGTTTTAGTTTTTTACCGCAATCGAATGTAAAGATGCAAAGCGAAGACCTTATGCATTTAAAAACTGTTTAGAGTACATATAAGTTAAATATATGCATATCCGCGTGCCGTTTACACACATATTAGGTATTTATACATACTCAGATTTTACTTATTATTGAAGAACAAATTTTATGTGACATATGTAACAAACCACAGATAAATAAAAACAAGTTGAAAAACCTCTGTCTAACCTAAATTTCTTATCTTTTTTTACAAAAATATATTTATACACACATAAAAATACTTTGTGGTAATCTGGTTGCATTTTTCGTTGTTTTTGTGGGTTAAATCCATTTATATGTGGTTTTTGGTTTGCTTTGTGTATAAAATACAGCAGGGTGATATCTTTGTAACGAGTTTTGCCTTGTAATTTGCAATGTTGTAACAAAAAGTAGGAAGTCTTGTAAATATAGTGAATTCACTTAGTCACTTAAACCTAATAAAGTTTTTTTCTGTGTACATGCTAATAGCAACTTGTTAACTATCGATAAAAAGTTTATATGTTATTTTTAAGTATATACACATACGCTACGTAAAATACTGCGTTTTTTCTTTATAAATATGTAATATAACAAAGGAAATACGCATATATTATGTATCGTATTTTAAAAATGGTTATTATAGCTAAAAAAAAACTCCTGTTGTGTCAGCGACAATAACAAAACTTAACAGGTTTTATGTAGCTAATGACCGCCTTTTATACTTTTAAGATATATTAATGTTTTATATATAAAAGATTTTTCGTAATGTAAAAACACATACGATACTACGGAGTTAAAAAATATTAAAAAAGTCGACAACATCTTTAAAGAACAATTTTCATGTGCTAGAAAAAAACTTTTTTTTTCTATAAAAAATGTCACTGCAAAACGTACTTTGATTAAAAACGTACGTAATGATTCATCACAGTATTTCATAATGCGTATGTGATTTTAGAAGCGCTACATGTATTGACTCTCGCTGAGTGGCTTTTTGCAAATTTTGTCAACCCGTTACGTTTGTTTTTTGAACCCGTTTACTTTAAAACATTTGCAATACTGATTGCATTTTTTTACGTTTTATCTTTTTGTTATTGGCTTTTACATAATAGAAAAGCTCTTATATATGCTTGGTTTTGTACATAATAACGAAAAAAATACAGCATGTTAAAAAGAAATACCAGGTGATAAATCACGCAAATAAAAAGTATTGATTCTTTTTCTTCTGCTCAAATTTGCACGCTGTCGTATATAACTTTTACACTGCCACAGCAAACAGTACATACAAATTAAAACAGTATATTATGTTAACACTGACCATTTCACGATAAACAGGTATGTAAAGGTCAAAAAAGCTTGTAAAAAGTGTATTATATACATAAACGAGAATTTCAAAAGACAAAAAAAAAGCAATGGCAGGGTGTTTTTTGATATAAAAAGTAGCGTCCTTAATGATCGCAACACAAATATGTTTCAAAGCGACGTATTTTTTCTTTTTTGTGTTATATTAGTTTTGCTTTTTACGCGCCTAGCTGTTGTTGCGGCATCAGGGTTTTTTAACAAAATATCTAACAAAAAAATATTTATTTGTATATTAAAGCACGTTTACATTATTTTTTGCGGATAATTTAAAGAATTTAGTAATTACAACATGAACAAAGGTTTTATAAAACTGCATAAGTACAAAGTAATGCAGAAAAAACAATTTTTATGTATAGGTTTGCGTAGTTATGTTTATTTTTTTCTACGAAGACCGTAATATCTTTTAATAGTGTAGATTACTAGTTTTTTTTGCAAAAAAAAAAAAATAATCTACTGAAACTGCTATACGCTTTGCAACACCAAGGTAATTTTTTTTGACGGGTGTAAATATTTTTTTCTTTTGGTATCGGGTCTGGTTTTTTGGTACAAATTCATCTCGTCACTGCCTATACTACAACTTTATTTATGCTTGTTTTTCGTGCAATTTTTATTTTTATTATGATGTTTGTTACACATTTCGGTGTTTTTTTTGTCAAGCGCAATAAAAACTTACATATAATATAATATTATATCTATATTTTTACAAAATATAAAAAAAAGTGTTTGCGTATTATCTAAATACAAAATATTAAACAAGTATATAATAGATTATTATGTCCAAAATGCGAATATTGTTATGTTTACGACGGTGTTGGACAAAGTAAATATTTACACTTTTTATTACTTGTTAGATTACATGTGCCTCTTTTTTGTTTTGATCCCACCAAAAAAGTTTTAAAAGATCTATTTTTTTAATCATTGCTCATTACTGAATTTTATTTTAATAGAAGTTTGCTGTTTGTAACGACCTATACATATAGAAATATTTTAAATGCTGCAATTTATTTCAAAAATTTATTTTTGTTTGCTTGACGCTGCCTTCTTTTTATTAAACGGACTTTGTACAAAAAATTAATTCAATTAATATTTTTTGAAATCTGAACAGCTAAAAATAAAGTTTTGTAGTGAATCGGTTCTGCATGTATACTAAAAACAGCACTATACCCAATGTTGTATTAAGTCGTACATATCCATGTTTTTTTTATAAATGAAGATGCGTGACTCAATGTATAACAAACAACAACATAGATAAGGGTCAGATATTACAACAATATATCGCCTGTAAGTTTACCTGCTGGCAATGTATCAGTTACTTTAGTTACTTTTAGACATGTCATTTTTTTTATATTGCAGAGTTTTGTCTTTCCTACCAGCTTTTTTGGATGTTTTTTAGTATGTATGCGTTTTGCGATGTTACAACTAATTTTTCAAAAGATTACTTAATGGGTAAAACAAAACAAAAGCGCACGAACTCATGGACAGCGCACATATTTTTACATAATTTTGCATTTTTCTGTGTGTTTCTTTGCTTTACCTTATGCATAACAGCAAACACTTGTAAAAAAACGAAAAATGAATGTTTGTTCGTCTGTATTGTTTAAGAAATATTATAAAGTGGTTTTACAATAAGTTGTATTCGAGCCCCTAAATCTTTGTCTTTTGGGTGTAATATCAGCTAAGCAACAAAAAATAATCACGTCAATATTTTAGCGTATACAGGTATATGGAAGGTAAGCAAATATAAATCGAATCAGCCGCAGATAAGGTGAATGCTTGTCGTCGTTTTTTTGGTGCCTATGTTTGTGAATTTGTCAGCAGGCTTCCTTATTCACATACTAAGATAACTATTAATTGTAAAAATGATGGTTTTTTTGCAGATAATCTTATATAAAAAATGCTGTTTAAGTTCGTATACAGGGTTTTTACAACAAGTCGTTTGTATATGACCAATTTTACCCATAGTCACTCAACTCTTTTTGCGGTATATTTACTGTACCAGAATGAATGCCATTTACTTTTTTAACTTTACTGCTAAATTATCGATATGTCGGGGAGTAAAGATTTGTTAAGGATAGTAAATACGTTTATCATACTGAATTTACTTTAAAAACGTTTCAATATAAGCTTTACCAAAAAATGTGTTGTTTTTGTATCTAAGATATGACATTAAGTTTTTGCGATTTCTTTCCAGAAGATAACTACACACGTAGATGTATTTAACTTTTTTTTTTATATTAAATACGAAAATTAGTGTAATCCTCAGGAATCTTATCAGTAAACTATGTATTTGTACAGTACAATTAGTTTTGAAAAAACGCTGGAATTATTTTATCAGCGTAAAAATTTGTTATATATATATTTTTTACATAAAATTACACAAAACTAGATTTGGAGTGTATATAAGTATTGCAAACAGCTTTTTTTTTGTAAAGTATTTTTAATTATTTACAAAACTAAAAATATGCAATTTAAATGTATGTTTTTTTATTTTTCTTTTAAGAAAAAAATTGCCTCGAACATAGATAAAGAGTTGCATACATCTCTTAAAGTATATAAAAAAGCAATAGTTTTTGCTGTTACGTTTCAGATGTGGTTAGTACCACACTTTAATAGTAAAACAAAAGCGGATGTTTCTGTAGTAGATTTTTAGTTGTTTCGATGTAAAATTGCACTATTAAGAAACATGTCATTGCTTTTTTATTACGCCGCTACAATAATTTATAATCCGTTGAAAAATGTATAGTGTGATAAGGTGTACAAACAGCATCAAAAAACGTACAAAACAGCAGTGACGCGCTGTTAATCGTGCAAAAAAGCCATATATGTTATGGATATGCGGTTGGTTATTAAACTAGTTGTTTTTCTACTATATAAAATATTGATTTACTATAGTTGCCGCATTTCCAAGATAACTTGTAAAAATGTTGCATTTCCAAGCAAATAAAACAGGTACGAACCCAAAGTGACTAACATTTCGCGCGACAAGAATAATAGTTACTGTCAAAATTGACAATTCATCTTAAAAAGCACAACGTATGTAAATGAAAAAAAAAATAGCTTGCTGATAAAAAGCGCTTTTTAAATCTTGTACGACATTTACTTACAACTAGCTACTCACTGTGTATTAAACTGCTGTCTTTGACATAATAACTAGAACAACATAAACATGTTTTACCATTAACAAGTTTCGTTGTGTAATTATATGCACAACAATTGACTGCACTTTTGCGATTTTTCTATGGACTAGTATGCTGTAATATATTTGCCGTTATACTGTATGCAACTAGAGTTTTGTTTGTATTGATCTGTTCAGTGATCATGAACAATATATTACACTTTAATTTTTTATATTGTTAGCCAACAATATATTGCACTTAAAAATTTTTTATTGTTAGCCGACAATATAATAAAATGCCAATTGCACAAATTTACAAAAATTATTTTTATAATGAAATTCTATAAATTAGGTTCAACTGTATCTATTGCCTTAACCATAATACACAAATATAAAAAGATATCTCTATGAGTTTTGAATGTGTTTTCCTAAAAAACACATACACCGACAGCACAAATATAGTAAAAACGTGTATATTACTTTTTTGCACGTATGCATAGTTTTTCGCTATTTAAATATGACGTTTTTTTATTTAGAAGGTAAGCGTAAACAAAGAGGAAATAAAAAACAATAAAAACACATAAAAAACACAAAAAAAAATTATATAAGTAAATAATTACATTTACCTTGTAATGTTTGCATCATAATACATTGAATTTATCCGTTTATGCGCAATGTATTTTAATTTTTACAGCACTGAATATATAATTTAATCTAATAACTTAACTAAAACAAAGCTGTAAAATATATTGTCGTTGTCCCTTTGCATTTACTAATGGCAAACTAGGTAAAAAAATACTACAATTGGTACAAACACAGGTGTACACCAACGCTATAAAAGAAAAGAAAGCAGCTGCATGCATTTAAAAGTATATTTCGTGTACTTGCAGTGAACGAGGTAAGATATGCTGCTTGATCGGGCATAAGCATATCTGTAAATTCCAAATAAAACACAATAGTTTTTGTGTTTACAGGTGAACATTTAATAACTGAAGAACACAAGACATGTTAACATATAACGATGCGTAGTATCGTATTGTATAATCTAGCAGTACTAATAGCAAATAAGAATTCAGCAAAGACGCTAAGTATGCAAGTTAATTGCATAAAACTTAGTACAGATCTATGATAACAATGTACTGCCAGGCAACATAAAAAAAGAAACCAGTTGAAAATAAGCGCTTACAGTAACAAGAAAGAAAAAATATCAAAGTGTCTTTATTAAAACCTAATCAAAATATACGACTTTATACCGAGCTAATGTTTTGCAAAAAAAACAGTTTTTATGTGCCAAAACAATCAAATCACGTACCAACCACATCAGAATTTTGGCATCCTTAACAATCATCATATTAACGGAATTATTTAAAGGTTCCTTTGCAAGTAAAAAATAAAATACAAGTTCTTCATCATTTTTTTTTGCTATAAAAATATGCTTTTTTTGTTACCATATCATTATAAATACTGTGTATGAACATACGTCTTTATATTTTACTTGCAATATAAAACTATTAAAATAGTTTATAAAATACCGTAAGTGAAACAGCCTGCAGTATTATAATATTTTGTGATTTTTGCTTGTGATACAGAATGTAATTTTTTTTTTAGTAATTCAAAAAATATTTGACGCTAAAAATTTAACAAAGCATACTTAATTAATTACTACAGAATAATGATATGCAACATGCACAAATAAATACAGGACCTATTGTATGAAGAAACGAATTAACACATGTATTGTCAAATAGATAATTTGTTAAAATATGGTAGACATCTTCTACTTGATATGCAATATTATATATATTTGCATATTTAGCTATTAATCTTAATCCTGTGGTTAGAATTACGCAACAAGGTTCGTTGTGTTTGTGTTCGTAGTCCGTTTTTTTTGTGCATTCAGGTCCGAACGAAAAACAACATTTAACCGATGTTAAAGTTATAGAGAATATATTGTGTTAGTATAGCCCAGATGCGAACCCAAAAAACAAAAAATGTACTCCACCCCTACAATCAACTGTTTATGCTTGAATTTATACGAGGTATTGTACGGAGCAACAATTTCGCATATTGAAAAATCGTCATGTGCAAATTCTAATGGATTTTTTTAGCAAAGAAATTAAAACGTAAAAACCATAAAAATATATTTTTAAACCTTTTTTTGGTCATATCGACTACTTCAAAACCATAAAATTCTTTGGCTAAGCTTCCGGTATGTACTTGTAACATTGCGTGATATATGCCGCCTTTTGTCTGTAGATCAAGTGTTGTAGACTATATGTATGTTACGTGCGCATATGTATTGCAAAGCACTATGTTATGTGTATAGTTTTTGACAATAAACTGCAAAGGTTGATATACGGTAATCCATTTTTTTTACATGCCAAAAAGCTTTTTTTTAGTTAGGAACAAGTTTTTGGGCAACTGCAAATTTGTCTAAAATAGGTTATTTGGGTACTCGGTCGATTTAATCGTACGTACAAGTTTGTTGCTACGATTTGCTTTTTTTCGTATTTAAATACAAGTGCAGTAAAAACCTGCGTTCTAAGATTGCAATACAAACGAAAAACCTGTATAGAAACCTTTTAAGTGCATACAACTACTAAAAAAGCTTTTTTTCTGTCAATATAGTGTAATTTGACAGGGTTATTGTTTTAAATTGGATATTTTATTATTTTTTAAAAAACAAGCCGAAAGATGATGATGTGCCGTTTTTCATACTGCAATTTTATGTCGTCTGTAAGCTAGAACAAGGGGACAACCAATACTTAAAAAAAAACTTGATAGCATTAACCACGGTCTATACAGATAATGTTTTTGTACCGGCCTGTAAAAGCAATGTATGTTACGAAAATTCAACAGAAAACTTTTGGACGCGTTTTTACGCAGTTACTAGCATACTGATTTATATAAGGGGTCATTTCAAAATTTGTAAATACATAGTTGTTTCATTTGTAAATCTCTGAAATGTACAAACATTTTACATGATACGCGCTTTGCATGATGCACACGGTATTTCGTAGTACCTAAAAAAATGTATACAAATTTGGCTTGCAAAAAAATACTATATTTTTTTCACCGCTTAAAAAAAAGAGATTTCATAATGTCATCAAAAAAAAATAAATCCATGAATAAGCACCAATAAAGCTAAAAAAATGCCTTTTAGTTCGATAACTTATTTGGGTACATATCTTGTTTACAAGATTATAATTTTACATGTAAAAACGTGTCAATCAATGTAAAACTTATGAACTTAGCGTTTAAAAAAAGACAAAGCTATAGTGTATGACTGCTTCGTTAAAAGTTGCATAGCACCACCTGACGTTTTGTGCCTGTTAATGTATTTCTTAAGCCGTCAGATTTATGCGACAGTGTTATTAGAAAAAAATCTCTTTTGCGTATATACTATATTTTGTTATGATAACGAATCAAAAAACGTATTTTAAATTAGAAGTATAGACAAATTTGCTGCTCTAAGTTTCGCATTTTTTGTTTGCATACGGTTCCTAAAATTGCATGTAAACCGCAATCCAATGTAAAAAAATATATTTAAAACACGATTAAATTTTCAAAAATATTGTAATCAATGTATAAGGCAATTAATAAATAAAACCGTTAGTTACAAAAAAACATAATCCTATTTTAAATTAGTTTTTTTTTGGTTTTGATATTTAGTGTTTTTTTTTAAAGGACAAAAGATCTAATGTATAGACATTATTATAAAGAAACAAAAAGGCGGTACTGCTTTTAAAGTATTGTCTTTTTTTAAAAGTCATTTTTGTTTTTTATCGTATTGAGTATAAGTGAAAACAGTATTATTGTATTTTTACGTATAACTTCGTATTGAATTACTGGGTATACTTAATCTAGCACCCAAAATATAATTTCAGCACCCAAAAGTCCTAAAAGGCGCCAAAATATGTAAAAAACAACAAAATTACTAAATTGTCCTGATTTAGCACACCAAAAACACTTAAAAGGCGCCAAAACGAAAAATCCACTCATTTATTAATTATTTTTGCTATATTATGATTTTCACATTTTAAAGTAAGAATATATAAAAAAAAAGTTTAACACCACAAAAAAAAATCTTAAAACCGCCAAAAACAAACGAGTTATAAAATTCCAAAGATAATATTTAACTAACTTTACACCTAACCCAAACCTTACCCCAAGCAATACCCTATCTTCTCGTCTATCCTATACTACCTTATCCTAACCCTACGCTACGTCATGAATTTTTATATTGCGATTTTATGTTCAGATATGACTTGTATATATGACATAGTTTATATGCATTGCATTTCCATAAATAATAAATTAATATAAATACTAAGATACAAAAAATGCCAAGAGCCAAATATACATGTAAGAAAGACGTCAACGTGTGTATAAGAAAATATAGGGTAATTTTTATTTACGAGTCTAACATACAAGTAAAATGTATTTTTTATTTTTTATTATGTACGTATTTATATTAATTTGCATTTATGTGGAAAACTTAAATTGAACAGATAAAGTCATCTTACACAAGTATGTCCAGATGCATTAGCCTTTTTAAAAGAAAAAACATCTATAAAGTTTTTGTGTGCAGAGGACGCATTAGAAATGCTTATATAATAAATCATTGTGTTTGGCCTAGATGTGCTATTTGTATCAGTTTGCAATTTCTTTTAGTATTTTTGACTTTATTTTGTTTTTGCATGTGTTTCACTTTTTTTTTAAAAAAATGTATTACATTGTATTTTTATTGATTTTTTAACATTTATGATATTAAAAGTTGCTTGATTTACGAAAATTTACAAGGTGTTGGTTTTTTGCAATGGCGTCTTTTAAGCAGGGATGCGACGTCGGAGTCGGAGTCAGAGTCAGAGTCGGAGTTCGGAGTTCGGAGTCGGAGTCTTTTTCCTTTTTAGGAAGTTATTGATTTTTTGGAGTCGGAGTCGGTGTCGTAAAAATTGAACTTTCGACTCCAAAATTTCGACTCCGGCAAAAAATTGTATTTCTTTTTTTTAATGGCAAAAAATAGAACAAATAAATTAATAGTTCAAAGAACAGTATTATATACAGTAGTGCGCATTTAAACGTGTACCCCTGTAATAATATATATATAGCAGCAGCCAAGTATTTGTTTAAACTGTATACTGAGTTGTTTTTTATGACGATAGTTATAAAAACACAATTTGTTGCTTATAAATTGCTTAGAAAATGTACTTATACCAGTGAAAAAATTTAAGAAAAATTTAAAGAATTTGGTCTGGAGTCGGAGTCAGAGTCGAACTCCAACCCCAGGTTTTTTTCGCAAAAAAGAACCCCCTTGGAGTCAGAGTCGCAAAAAAACGACTCCGCAGCCCTGGTAAATACAAATGTTAGCATCTTTGTATTTGTACAGATGCGTATTTTTTGTATTTTCATCTTTTTCTGATTTATTGCTATAATCTAGTTCAAGAAAAAAAAAAGCAAGAACTACTTTGCAATAGAACTTTTTAAACTTTAAAACATGTTTTTTTGCTTAACTGTATTTTGTCAAAAAAACCTGTATTGTTTTTTTTTGAATCATATTGATCAACTTATACATCAATTGTAGAATAAATAATTAATAAAAACAGTTTTTTATATTTGGGCCTCTTTTTAGGCTTTTTTCTTTTACTTCTCTGGGCTTGTTTTTTTACAAAATTTATGTCGTTAACCTTTCAAAGATAAGCGTAAATTTTATTTATAGAAAGGAATTAATACGCGCACTCACAATTAGCGAAGGATTAATACGAGTATAGGACATCAAAACGTAGCAAAAGAGGCATAAAAACTTTTATAATTACAAAAAAATCCAAAAAATCAACGACATCTCTATATTTGCATAAAAAACTAGAGAAAATTTCTACATGCTGGGTCTTACCGGCTATAGCAAGTTTTATATTTTTTTAGCACAAAAAAATTTTTACTTTGTAAAAATTCCCTAGAAAACTTGGTTAATTACACAAAAACTACATAATTAACTGTAAGTTTTTTTAGCTAACGGAATATATAAAACGAAGCTATTTTTGGGTAACAAAGCCTTTTACTAAGTATTTTATGCCAACGTAAAACGGTATTTACCTTTTTAACGTATCACGAAAATTTTAGTAAACAGATATAACAACTTAACATTATTTTTTTTTTTAACAAAGATCCTTTTATTTTTGTGTTGATGTTCGATTTTATAGTTCTTTTTTAAATTATTTGAATTTTACGCAAAAAAAAATGTATTGACTTAGCAAAAAATCCCGAGAAAAGCTTTTTTAAGTATAAATATGTAATAATGAAACAAGATCCTTTTTTAACTATGTTCTTATCCCCATAAAATCATGTTAATGTAGGGTCTTAATGAGCTTTTTAAATTATTATATATTTTTTACGCTAAAAACAAAATTTACCTAACAAAAAATCTTTACAAAATTTTTTTAAGTATAAAAAATCGCGCTACGAAAGCCGTTCTTTACGTATACAAGTCACTATATACTTTTTTGATGTTTTGCCTTAACGGGCTTTCATATGATATTGTAATTTTTGGCTATAAAATTTATTTACCAGGCAAAAAATCTTATAAAACTTTTTAAAGTATAGAAGATGTTGTGTTTATTTTGAAAACAAAAAATAAATAAAATAAAATTGATTTGATTTTTTTACAAAACTTTTTTTTAGTCATAATAATAAGGTCTGGGCACCCTTTTACGCGTTAACTTAAATTGCACAGTTAACGCGCTAACTTTGGATTTTCAGCATTAAAAGTTAACGTCAGTATTATTCTTTGCTTTAGGTATCTATATTACATTTTAATATCAAATGTGTAATTCATTAAAAATTTTTTTACATTTTAGTATTAGCAAATGTTAAATGAAAATGTCAATTTTCTACCGGTTTTTTTTTGAGAGTTACAATTAATTCACATATATCTTACGGTATAAACAAAATTTCTGTATTCAAATATCAATTTCTACTTAATATACATATTAGGCATGTCCCATTTTATTAATATATACATGCAGGTATATTTTCATTGCAGTGTTATATATAGTAAACAGGTTTTTTGTATATATAAAAAAATCTGAACATTCAAATGCGTTATAAAAGGCATTTTATTGTCCTGAAAGCAAATCCTTGCCAATATTTCCTCTAATAAGGTTTTAGTAAAGTTAAACCATAGTAATACCGTCTATAATAGGCATGTTTCGTTTTCTTACAATATACATATAATATTATTAAAAAGTCGTTCATTAGGAGACTTAAAGCTAATTGATAAATAAAAAAACACCAAAAATAATATTTCAAGTCCAAAAGCCTATTTTTTATTTCTTTTGATGCTTTGTTGACTTTTTTTAATCTTTTTTATGTTTGTATATAGTAGGCAATATAATAAATACAAATTTGATATAATTTTCCCGTTCGGGATTTATAATATATATTGTTTACAATATATAAAATATTAGGCATGTCCCATCTTAATACTAAGGTTATATAGGTATATTTAAAAGGTAGTGTTTATATATATAACAGGTTTTTTGTATATAAAAAGCAATCTGAACATTCTAATTTATTTTTTAAAGCATTTTATTGTGATACAAGCCAGTCCTTGACAATATTTGCACTTATCAGATTTTTAGTGTAATTTTTACATACTAATACTGTCTACAATATTTTATAAAAGGTAAAAAATATATATTAGAAATTCCGAACGGGAAAATTTCATCAAATTTGTATATATAAAATTGCGTACTATATACAATTGACCAAATGCTTTTAAATTAGTTTATAAGGCATTAAAGTAGGATATAAACACTATTTTTATAGTTTAAATTATATTTTGGGTTTTTGTGATTTATTAAAAATCTTTGAGTCTTTCTATATGCCAGTGGCGTAGAAGGGGGGGGGGGTCAAGGGGAGGGGGGCTCAAGCCCCCCACCCCCTTGTGTAAAAACTGCTCCTGAATCTAAGGGGGGGGGGTCTTTTTTTGTGCAGACATTTTTTTGCTAAAAAATTCTAAAATAAAAAAAAATTACATAAAAAAATATAAAAAAAAATAATTAAGATTTTTTACATTTTAAATCAAGTTTTTAGGCCATATTTTTAAAAAAAACACTGACTAGCCCTGGTCACGAAAAATTCCTGGCTACGCCACTGCTAGGAGCGACTTTTAAGAAATGCTTTATGTATATAGTAATAAAACCGGACATGCCTATTATGACGGTATTACTATGTATAAATTTTACTTATCACCATATGGAAGGAACAATTGGCATGAATTTGTTTTCAGGACAATAAAATGCATTTAAAAATAAATTTGAATGTTCAGATTATTTATATATACAAATTACCTTTCCCTATATATAACACTACTGTATACATATACCTGCATGTATATAGTAAGAATGGGACATGCCGCATATTTTATATATTGTACACAATATGTATATATTATAAATCCCGAACGGGAAAATTACATCAAATTTGTATATATTATATTGCCTACTATATACAAACATAAAAACGATTAAAAAACAGTCAAAAAGGCATCATAGTGCACAAATAGGATATTGGTACTTGAAATCAGGGTTGCCAGATTTTTTTAACTTGTCAGAACCAAAACATAAAATAAAAAAAACCAGAAAAAACCCGAATTGAAATATTGGCGGTATAAAATACAAAACAACTGTTAATTGTTACATGGTAGGGTTTGGGTTAAAATCTTACAAATAGAAAACTTAATGACCAAAAACATATTAACTTTCAAAATTTTTAACTTTCTAATCATTTAAGGACTTCCATCTAGTCTTTTTAATAATAAAAACAGATACACGGTTTTGTTAAAACTGGAAAAAACATATGGGCAATACGCATTTTTTTACATATCTGCATTTTGTATATTTTTTTCAGGTGCTTTTACTTTTTTCTGCTATTTTAGTTTTTTTTTTTGTTATTGCATTTTAACATGATTATTTTTAAAGGGGAAAAATAGACCCTCTCTAAGACAATTACAAAAAAAAATAAGATTGGTAACGAATTTGCATTGGCCTTTAGTATATAAAGATTTTATTGATCACTTGAACAAATTAATTTATAACTTACGCGCGTTAAAATTTTTTGCCAAGTAAATGTCAAGGCAAAAAGTGAGGTCACATAATCTCGAAATAGAGCACGCCGAGTGATATATTTACTATTTCAAATGTTAAGACAACAGGAATTTTTTATTATTGGATATGTTAAACTATATAAGAATCTAGGGGAGCCGTTATGTTAGAAAAAAAAATAGTTTTTGTTATAACATTGAAATTTTTTTTTTGCCAATTATAACAAGAAGTCTTGACTTTTTAGATACAAAATCAGTGTAAAAAAAAATTATCTTAAATATAAAATTTAAAAAATAATACATATAAAAAACACAAAAATGCACACATTTGCATCTCATTGCGAAGATTTCCAGATAAAAAAATTTTGTATGAAAAAAACTAGAAATAGTGAATTAAACCGAACCTGGTCTATGGTTTTCGAATAGAATTAATAAAACCAGAAAAAAAGAATCTGGTTTTAAAAAAAACCAACTTGGCAACGCTGCTTGAAGCATTTTTTCGTGTGTTTATGATTTATTAATCAGCGTTAAGTCGCATAATGAACGACTTTTAAATAATATTTTTTGTATATAATATAAAACGGGAACTGCTATTTTTTGTATATATTTTAAAAATGATCAAAACTCATTTTAATCTTTTTTTTTGGTACAAATATGATTTTTAAAAAAAAAAACCGGCTAAAAATGAAATGTCAGTTGACAGCATTAATAATCAGCAAATGTAAGTTTACGATAAGGACTTTTATGTTGTTTTTTCTGTCTACGCGGTAGATTATATTTTTTCTTACTTGTAAAAATTACTTCATTGATGTATGTTATCATGATTTACACTTCAAAATACTATAATTACTCTTTTGTATACAAATAGTAGACCCAATGTATATGTTTGCATCTTGCCATATTTATGTGCACTAGTATGCAAAAATTTTATTCATGAGTTAGTACATTGATTGTTTTGCAGAAAGCAAAATTTGTTGGTTTTTGCGTACATCTAAACAGAAATTAGTCTAAATTTACATAATCCAATGTAATTTTCTACATGATTACAAGCTTTGCTTTTTTGATTAAATTTTTATTGTTTTAGTAAACATAAAGACCAATCTAATCTAGAATTATTTTTTGTTTAATTAGGCTAGCTTATATGTTTTTTTTATGTCTTGCTGAGTCATTGTTTTTATAACTGCGAAAAATCAAAAAAGAATTATATTGATATTTATATCAATTTTAATAATATAAAGTTTTACAATATGAGTTACTCATGTAAAAATAATTGTATATCTGCACAATAAAAAGTTCTTTTTTTTTAAATGCAGATACAGGTGGACGTTTTACAATTAAAGAGTAAATGCGACAGCAATATTGTATTTTTGCGAGCAAAACACGTATTTTTGTCGATTTTGCGTAATAAAAATACAAGATTTATCAGTAATTTTGCATTAAATAGTATTTGAGCAAAAACTAGCATAAGATTAAAATTAACTGTCTCATATAAGCGATAAAAACAAAAAAAGCTGACAAAAATTGTACTTACTTACACAGTCGCAAGCCAGTACTGTTTAGTTTTACGCGTTTCAAACATAACTCAACTAGACTATAAAAAAGTTTACTGAAGATAGTAAAAACATTATATTCAAAAGCGAGTCTACGTATCTATATCACAAAAGTGCTTTGAACACTACGGTATATAAAAATAGGGTAAATAGTATTTAGCACCCAAAATTATATTTTAGCATGCAAAATTCCTTAAAAGGCGCCAAATTTTTTTAAAAGGCGCCAAAATTACTAAATTGCCCTGATTTAGCACCCCAAAAAACGAATAAAAGGCGCCATTACAAAAAATCCAACACTTTTTAAATTTATGTAAATAAAGCAACTCTTAATATCAAAAATGTAAAAAAATCAATAAAAAAACAATGTAATACATTTTTAAAAAAAAAAGTAAAACACATGCAAAAACAAAATAAAGTCAAAAGCACTAAAAAAAATTAGAAACTTATACAGATAGCACATCTACGCCAAACTCAATGATTTATTTAATAAGCATTTCTAATGCGTTCTCTGCATACAAAAACTGTATAGATGTATAATCTTTAAAAGGCTAATCCATCTGAACATGACGTGTGTAAGATGAAATCATCTGTTCAATTTAAGTTTTCCACAAAGATAGCAAATTAATATAAATACGTAAATAATAAAAAAATAAAAAATACATTTTACTTGTATTCTAGACTTGTAAATATAAATAGGCCTATATTTTCATATACACACGTTGACGTTTTTCTTACACGTATTTTTGGCTTTTGTCATTTATTTGTATCTAGTATTTATATTAATTTTCTATTTTTGGAAGTGCAATGAATAAAAACCTATGTCATATATACACGTCATATCTGAACACAAAATTGCAATATAAAGGGTTTTGACGTAAAGGATAGAGTTAGATATAGGGTAGGATAGTGTAGGGTAGGGTAGAAGGAAGATAAGTGCATGGGGTAGGGTTTGGGTTAGGGTTAAAGTTAGTTAATTATTTCCTTTGGAATATTTCAACTCATTTGTTTTTTGCGGTGTTAAGATTTTTTTTGTAGTGTTAAGATTTTTTTTATATTTTTTTACTTTTTGCAAGTGAAAATCATACAATTGCAACAAAATTAAAAAGAGGTGGATTTTTCGTTTTGGCGCCTTTTAAGTGTTTTTGGGGTGCTAAATCAACCCAATTTAGTAATTTTGGCGCCCTGAAAAAAATTTTGGACGCCTGTTTAGGAATTTTCGGTGCTAACATTCTATTTTGGGTGCTAGATTAAGGCTACCCTATAAAAATATATGTTTTATTGCAATTAAATATCACTAAATGTAGCAAAACTGCAGTCAAGACCTTCCTTTATGCATATGAAAACAAAGAAATACCAAATCCAGAATTAATAAGCACGCTGTATTATAAGAAAAATTTTTAAAGTGCAGAACATGCATAAATAGGCTTTGTAACACATTTACATCGTTATTATTTAAATTGGTTAATTTTTATTATAACATGTGTCAACGTTGTATTCTACTAAGTTTTACAGAATCTGTTAAGTCATATTAAAGCATTGTTTTTTATTAGTTGTCGTATGATGTATTAGGCTTTTTTTTGCATCAGAGAATACAATTTTTGTTTTTATATCTTATAACTTGTGCTTTTATGCATTTTTCCTGATAAATTATAGATGAAAATCAATTTATTTGCCATTTTTTTTGTGTTAACTATCAGTTAACGCGTAAACGCGGTTTTCGTTTACGATACAACAAAAAGGTCTTTTTGCATAGCCCTAATAAAAATAATAAATCTAATAAATGAACTTTTATAAAACACATGGCAAATATCAATATATTTCTATTAGTATGTATGGCATCTTTAGTCTCCGGCTCCAACATCCGTCTCTTTATGCGTCGGGGTACTTTTAGACTTTTTGCCTTTGCATTTTTTTCAGATATTTTTTTGGTTGGATTTTTTCTATATTTTTTTAATACTACTATTTTGTCTTATTTTTATCATAACTTTCTTTCTTTCTTTCTTTCTTTCTTTTTTTATATATAATTAACTATTAAATATTCTTTTATAAGACATTATAAAAAAATTGTCTGTCGAACATGCATATAAAAGCTTTTTACATAAATATGCGTTTGTAAAATTATTTTAAAAAACGTTAGTTTTACATT
>JAQFYM010003468.1:0-18567 GCA_034694785.1 Agrenia bidenticulata | reverse complement strand
GGACAATTCTTCCCCCCCCCTTAGTACGCCCCAGGCCGCAAGTATAAAATAAATCAGCATTTGCAATAAAAGAACTATAATTGCAAAATACAGCTATATACAGTTAAAGATGACCTTAATTGTGTAATAATAAAAATCTAACAAATCCATTACTTTACAAAACACGGCAAACTACCGAAAAAAAACAAATACCATAAAAATCTATAAAAAACGGTAAAACCCCTGTAAAAACCAGAAAAAACCCTGTGCTTCGTCAAAAAACCGGGTTGTTATCAAGCTTAAAGAATACACATGAATAGATGTAACAGAATCAATAGTAGAACTGCAAAAGAGTAAATATTCTAATTTTTCTTTGAATTTTATGTAATATATGTTGAGTGGATACATGTTGGTGTAATTAGTAATCTCTTTTTCTGCAAATGCTTTTTTTTTAATTACTTAATGCTGTTAAATCTCAAGTTTTTTGGTTTTTATAAATTAAAATAATAAAAAAATCTGCATGCACAGCCAGAGATGCATGGTTTTTAAAATTGCCAGAAACACGTATAAAAGTCAAAATAAGGGTAGCGAAAGCTTTATTTACACAAAATCGATATGTACTATCTTTAACCTTATTAATATGGGTAATTTTTGTTTACTGATTTTTTTTAAGAAAAAGTTTTTTTCCTACTTTGTATTACATGCTGATTTTACGTTTAAACACAACAAATTTACTGTAATCTGTGTTTATTTTTTATTTTTTGCAGGCTCCTAAATATGCGATACCCTTAGCCAGCGCCTCGAGTGCACATCATAGATCCGCTTCTGCGTACCTATAATAATTACAAAAGTAACTTTTGTTACCTATAAAGACCAATACTTAGTAGTAAATACATATTTTTGTATTTTCATATCCAAAAAGGCGTTGAAAAATACTAAATTAAAGTTGTGTTACATAAAAAAGTTAAGTGCATGGTTTTAAAATCAAAAACTTGTAATTTAAATAAGTAACAGGAACTTACAAAAATTAATTTTTTTATATAAAACATATTAATAAATTAAGAAGCGGGGAGTTCCGCATATATCTTTTTGATTTTTATATTTCAAAAACAAGAGTTTACGCGTAAGTCTTTTTGTGCCTTAATACCATAGTCTTTATACATGGGAACCCTAGTTTCGCTTCAAAACGTATATCAACAGCGTGTTTTTAACCCTGGTCTATTTAAATAATTTATTTTAGAAATATGGTTTTTTTTGTAGGGTTGGAGTGAAAACTTTGGGTAAAAAAAATGTTGACCCTTAAATCAGAGCAAGTTTTTTTTTACAAAAAGTTTTAAAGCCACTTAACCACCCCCTGGAAACGCCACTGCTATACAACGAACGTGTTAAAACATCTTAATTAATTGTGGCCATCTCTTTTTTCTTTTCAAAAGAGATTTGTTTCCCAATACCAAATTTTTATGGTTTTAGGATTTTTTGGGACTTTTGGCGATTTTCGACAAATTTTTGGCCTAGTTATAATTAAAAAATGTAAGATTTTTATAAATGGAAAGATGTTTAATACTTTTTCTGTAAAGAAAGAATAGTATATTTTTTGTAAAGAACTTTTTTAAATAACGGGACCAAAAAACTTTTATTGATTTTCTTATAAAGAAATAATGATAAAAGACGTTTGCTGATACAAAAAAAGTTTAGTTTAAGCACCATTAGTCTTATTGGATTGATATTTATATTTTCTACATGATGACTCTGTCATTCAGTAACAAAAAAACATATTGAAAATTTTCTAGCTTGGATTTACTAGCATACAGTTTTATATAAACGTATTTTTTCTCTAGTGCGTTTTTTTTTTTGTGATTCTGAAATCCTTGCTTTTTTTTAAAAATTTAAAAAATTAAACAAAAAAGATGTATTTTGGTAAAAAAATTTTTACGGATATTATACAAAAAATCTTTTTTGTGGATTTTTTGTGTTTTTAATGCATATTATAATTCCTTGCCAGATGCTCACACTTGACCACTTTAAATCTATAAAAAAAAATACTTAAATTGTTATTGCAGAAAATTGCATAAAATAAACAAAGAATAACTTACCTATGGCTAAACTTGTAAACTACATAACTTATAAAAAAAATATGCCTCTGGAGAAGGTAAAATACTAGTGATCCACTGCATAGTAGAATATTTTTTCGTTTTAAAATTAAACTATTAGAACACTTACAGATTAGAAATCAGCCGTCGTTTATACAGAAAGCGTAAAAAACACTTATAAATACTTAAAAGGTTTTCTGTATGTCAAAATATGCAAAATATAGTTTATCCATACAGTAAATGTCTTGTATTTTAGATTGTAAAAGCAATAAATACAGTATTGTGACTCTAAGACGTGATTATTTGTTGATTTGTAATTTACCACTTTCTTTTATGCAATAAACAAGTTTTTTTTTACTTTTAGGAAACTCTTTTTTTGTTTTTTTTTGCGTATAAATTAAATATTTGAAAAACTTATTACCATTGGTCGAAACATATTAAATAAAGTTGTTGTTGTATATTATCACTTATTTTTATGTTCGTTTTTATGATAAAGCTGATTTTTATTTATACGCAAAGCGTCTTGTTTGTATTTCAAAATATACTTACACTAAATACCATGGTTTTATATTGGCATCAGCATAAATTAAAAATATTAAATCTTAAATTGTGAATGTAAAAATGTATATCCTTATATAATCGAAACTTTACATACACACTTTTTTCATTTCCTTTAATGAAATTATAGCTGTATAGTAAAAAAAGAAAATATTTCTGAATGTGTTATATTGCTTGGCAATATAAAGCATTAAAAAACTTTATTCATAAGTATATTTTTCAATTATTTTATAAGTTTGTTATTCTCTCTAAGTTCAACTACTAATGCTTTTATAACGCTTGGCTATAAAAATATGTAAATTTAATTGTCTATTTTTATAAATATCATGTCGTTGACATGAATAAAAGAAAATCTTTTATTTTTTAATATTGTATATCAACAAATTTTTCTTTTTTAATACGCCTCTTTTTTTGGAAAAAGTTGAAGGCAAAAATATCAAAACATGTAAACTCCTTTAGATTATAAAAAAGCTTACGTCGTTTTACCTCTGTGTAGAAATAAAGTTATGGTTAATGGTCATAAAAAATTCCAAAAAAATTCCGAAATTAAAAAAAAAACTAAGTGAAAACCACGCAAAAAAAACAAATTGTTATACTGCGTATAGTGAACGTAAAATAATTAGCTTGATATTATTTTTTAAGTTCTTTTGACTATTAGAAAAAAAGTAAACGTCCAGTAATTTTTGCTTTCTAACTTTACCAAAACAGAAATATTATATCACTTGAATATTTTTGATTATTATGACTGTTTTCAAGTTACTACAGTCATTGAAAATCTCCAAGGGACTTTTTAGTTTTAAACGGGGTTGTTATATATTAATTACAGCATTTTTTCTCAACGGCATTTTTTCTCGCAAGTTTTTTCTTGCAAAAAAGCAGTAAAATATACCCAAATACACTATTTATGATTTTTTTTTCGCTATATTCGGCAAGTTTTGTTGTTTAAATAAATATAATACCGTATAGCGAGTCGCCTTTTATTTTAGCACACTGAAGTTGCTAGTAATTTTCTTTAATATTTAAGATTATACTTAATATATTAGTTTTTGCAGTAAAAAAAATATAAAATAGAATAACATAATAGTTTAAATAATTTTATTTTTAAAACTACAATATTTATACGAAAACGTTAAGCTTTAAATGTCTATTTTACAAAGAATCATTTTCATAACAATTTATACAAGGTAGTAGGTGTAATATCATAAATAGTAGTAAAAAACAGAAAAGATCTTTAGGTTACGAAAAAATTATACTATTTATATTTATACATAAAGTATTTTTTTCTTAAAGCATTCCGACAGCTGTAAATAATTTCATGTATTTTTTTGTCCTGAGATATTATCATAAATAATGGTACAATTTCTACCCACACGCCATATAATTTGCTTAGTGTTTCCAGGCTCATCTTGTAGATGAATTCTGTGTATATGTATTATGTGTGCTACATGATACTCTTAATGTTTTTTATATACAATCAACATGGCAAAATCAATGGCTGCAAAGCTGTTATTGTTGTATACTTTAGGGGTAGATTTTTTTTCTTGGTTAGTATTGTTATTTAGAAAAAAAAACTATATGACGTCAGGAGCGGACTAACTGGGGGCACTGGGGGCATGTGCCCGGGGCCCCCGGCTTAGGGGGCATTAAAATATAAATATTGATAGCACGTCAGACGTATATACAAACATAATTTTTGTCAATATGTATATAAAAACAAAAGGTTTGCTTTTTTATTTTTAAGATAGTCTAAATTATTCGAATTTTCTTTATATTTTGATTTGCATTATGTGTTTCAAAAATAATATTATAAAATAACCGATATTTTTGTGCATTTTACTGTTGTGTACTTTACTCTGATTATCGTAATAATTAGCTGTAGTTTTTTATCCGTAAAAATATAATAAAGCATTTAACAACATATACGTGCAAAAAATGTGTACGCAAACAGTATTACTTTGCAACAGTATATGTATTATAAAAAATCTATCAATTCAAATCTTTAATTTTTCGTAAAAAACAAATGAAAATACAGAGGCAATCTTATGCCTTTTTCTATTTTGACTTTTTCTACTAAAATATTGCTGTACCATTTCTATTTATGTTTTTACAAACATGACAAACCTTAGTGGGTTTATAAAATATATATTTTTGTCTTCATATTTTCCTAAATACAAAAAAAAAGGCAAAAATTACTTTGTTCTTTTTTTTAGATAAAAAAATATATTTGTAAAGTTTTAGCCATAAATCATCTATAAAATTAAATATATTTTGTAATGTTACACGACTTAAACATTATTTTATAATAATAATGATTGTAAACAATCTACAACAATATATATTCAAAACAAAAAAAAAACGAATTACTTAGTTGCCCTGTATTATCGAACTTATGTAAATGCAAAAAGTGTTTTTTTAAGTCAGTAAGAAAATGCATGGTGTAATAAAACTATGGATAAAATATGTGTGTGTGCATTGTATAATAGTCTGTAGAAAGGTAAAAGAAATCGAATATAATGCAGTCATTTATGCAGAGCAACTAAAAAATAGACGGTTATAAATGATATTCATGCACAAGATGTTTTTTTGTTAAGAACAAAATGCACAAGATGTTTTTTTGTTAAGAACAAAATACACAACATACAGTATATTTAGAGGGTTTAGACGCAATACCCATCCTTTTCGCCCATCCTGGCTCTCCTACTCACCACGATAATAAAAGTATTACAAGAAATCATACTTAGCGTTCCTTGCGTAAGAGGAAAACACAAAAAACCTTTTTTTTCTCGCATTTATCGTAAAAATATTGTTTGAATTTGTACTAGCATATTATATATATTGAGTTCATTTTAGATTATTATACTAATTGTAATTACTATATGGAAATAAGCATTAAAATATAAAAACAAAAAGAGTTTTAAAGCTAAGAAAAAAAAACGTTGTAGGACAAGACTATTTTTTTTTCAAAAAAAAAAGCATTTAAAATATATGATCAGAAAATTGCAAAGTTTTAATCTTGTTATAATGCTAGAAACAAATTTGCATATGCCAATGCAAAACCTTTTCCGACTAAAATGGTGCTTTTAGCTTTATATACTTCTTATAATCATACCTGATGTTTTAAAAATATCAAAACATATGATCTGTTCTAAGAAAAAAAAATCATACAATAAAGCCTTGATCAAATCACTTATTTTTTAAAAAAAAAATTCTTAAATAAGGGAGCCCCCTCTAAAAAAGCGCCCCCGGGCCCCCAAATTTGTTAGTCCACCCTGTATGACGTAAATACCTTCTAGTTTTAGTTTTTTTTAGTTGTATTAGATATAGAAAAATCTATATTTTCTTATGCATTTTATGTAGGCATAGATAGTAAATCGAAAAAAAAAAATTGTACGAATGCAGGATATTTACGTTTTTTTAATTTCTTTTAGTTTTCAAAAAAAATCTACAACGCTAAAGTTATTTTTTGGCCAAAATTCTTAGAACCCCTCTTTTAGTAAAGTACGTGTAATACCCCTAATTTTTTTTATTGTTTTATTAATGCCTCTTATTTTGATACATAACAGACAACGGAGGGAATTGGCGAAGCCAAAGACAACGACAAAAAACAAAATAAAATTAGATCAATATGACAGATATATGTTTATTTACTACCAAAGACTTCTACATACATCAGAAAATTGTTGATATATAAGAAGATGGCATAGATTAATTTTAAATAGGTAAGATAATAAACTACTACTGTATTTTATTCATTTATGAATATGCTACAACCAAATATCCATAAAAAAATGTTTATAATAAAGTATAAATACACACGAAGTCGCACATAAAAAAGCAAAGATTTTTAAATTACTATTTACCGTAAATAAATTTGTAGAAATAACATAAAATTTGATAATTTACCTGGTATTAGGTCTAAACAACTGCCATATATTTGAATTTTTTGGCATATAACAATACTGAACTTATTTTGGTAGCTTTTACTAATATGACGAGACCGGATTGTTTTATGCTGTATTATAATTTTACCAGAACTTTATATATAAAAAATGGCTAAAAGCTAATATTTTATGATAAAGTTTTTTTAATTATTAATGGAACATACATATTAGTATTTTTTTATCATATCATGACAATTTTTATTAAAATTCTTTATTTCTTCTTATATTACCAGCAAGTTTTTGATTATGTAAAAGCTTCAGCAAAAATAAGAATAAATATGAAATATTGGTGTACTTTAATTTGATTTGAGTATATTATATTATATTTTGTATTTTTCTTTCCGTTGTTCCCATTGTATGTTTATAATAAAAAAAGGCATTAATAAAATATCACGAAAAATTAGGGACATGTTTAATATTTTTTATTGGAAACGACCATTAATAAGTTATAGCTTTTTTTTTTATAATTTTTATACATATATAGCAAATTGTACTTCAGTTTTAAATAATATATATAAATAAACTACAATATTTTTTTTTTGATATGTAGTATCATGATTTACAGCATAATATCTAAAAAAAATACGGTCAATAGAAATTAATCACATAAGCATTGTCTTTAGAAAATGACTCTAAAATATTTTTGATCTTTTAGTATGCATCTGAAAATATCCTAATTGATATGCAAACAGTATCTTTGCATCTATATATATTTTTGTATGGATAAACTTCAGAGTATTTTATTGTAAAATTTTGTATTTTATCATAATTTTTTAACATGAAATTTGCGAGTAAATTTGATAAAAAAATTTTGAGAGCATTTAAATGAGGAAAATGTAAAAAATAAGAGCATTTGATAAAAAGTCAGTCGGTATATGTAATAGATTATGGAAAATTTTAGTATAAAGCAAATTCAAATGCAGATACGTTAAACTAAAACATTTGCATAAACACAGAAATTAACTAAATGAAGATTCAATATTTCAGGGGGTCCGAAATTGTTATGGCCATATTATGGGATTTTTTTTTACATTTCCCCTATTATGCGGATTATGGTAAAATATGGCAAGTGCAAAAACTATTTATAAAGAACATATAAAATGTAAATATTTTTTAAAACTTAGATTTAAGACAGAACAATGCATAAGTTGCCCTTAAAACTTTTTGTTTACTGTGGTAATGTATTTAAAAAGTACATATAAAAGGCCTATAACTGCAAGAGTCATGTTTAAATAGTTCAATTTTGCCACTATGTTTAGTCGCCCCATTTTACAATTTTTTATGCGGTAAATTTACGAAAATGCAAGTTTCATTAAATTTTTATACTTTTTAAAATAACTTTATTTGGGTTCGTATTGCTCATGTGCACGTTTTTTATACTAGAGAAGGGTAATTTTACAACAAATTTAAAGATAAGGCATTTTAGCACTATATTATACTGTCAAATGCATAATAATTTGCAACTAAATGGCTGAAAAACAAATTTTTGTCTTTTGATACCTCTTCTGTACAAAATTATATTTTTTTAAATCATCTAATGTGTATTTATGTTTTTTATTTATAACTAGACTATAAAATGTAAAAAATGTAATTTTTAAATCGATAATGTATACTTTGCAAAATATATAAAAATGTGTTACATATTTTTGTATTCCTAATTATTATCATTGATTTTTTAAGACTCTTATATTCTAGAAAATCAAAGAAAGATGGGTAAACAATCAAATAGTGACGCATAGATCGTAACTATTATACAAATAAAAAATATTTAAAACAGTTCGGTTGTGTAAAAGTTCATACATGTTGTATTGGTAACAAATATTATATGAAAAAAAAGGAAAATTATTTCCCCCATTATGGCCATATGGATATGGCTATATATGGATGAGGCCATTGTTTTTTGGAAACCCAGCATAAATTTAACAGGTAATAAGAAAATACGATGTTTTTATAGGAATTTTGTTTTTTTTCAATTATAAAAATTTTACTATAAAATAAGTTCAGCAAGGGTTTACCTATACTTTACAACATAATAAGTGTGTTTTTTATTTTTCTTAGGTTCTGCAAGTGAAAATAATTTCACATAAACTTTCTACAGAGTTCAAAAGCTTCATTTTGTAAAACTCCAAAGTTTTTGAGGTTCTCGAAACTTTTGTATTATTTATATTTTTATTATTAATTTTTTTGTATTTTTTTCCGATGCTTAAAAGTCTAAAAAGCAAACTTTACTTATTCATAAATTTTTTTTCAGATTTTTTTGATAATCCTCATCATTCGGATTTTTTATAAATTCGATTTACGGATTCTTTGCTGTAAATATCTTATAAAAAATTATAATAAAATTTTGCGAATAAGTTTTGTTTTTTAAATACAGATAATCCAGTTTTTTATTTTTTTGGCTTTTGTAAAATACCGTTTTACATTCTTAAAAACGTGCGTTACTATCTGTCGATTAAAAATTATATAGTACGTGCTTAAAAAAAAGAAAAAAAATGTTCTGTGTTGCCTTTTATAGAGGCAAAAGACCGATTTCCTATTAAACCGAATAAAGGCTGCAAATATTATAACACTATGTTTTAAAATGCCATTTTCGAGCTTTTAGGCATTTAATTTAGAATACATTTGTCGAATAAAAATGGGAATACATTGAAAACATGCGCATTTACGGTAACTAAAAGCCTAAATTAATAAGAATTAATAGTTTCTAGTAGGAATTATTTTTTTACAATACTTAACTATAAATATTCTTCTCTTATTAATTCGTTAAAGTATGAAAAAACTATTTATCCGTTAAAAAAAAAGATTTATTTTATATTCTTTTACTAAAAAATCTAATACGCTGTATAATGTGAATTAGTTCAATAAAATATAATAATTTTGTTTAAAAACGATAATGTTTGCCCAAAGGTCAATATTTACTTTATATTTAAACAAAAGTGACACCAATTAGGTATAAAGAGATAAGCAGGATTTTTTATATAAAAACCTTATTAATTTAAATTTAGAAAATTTATATATATCTTTGGAAAATTTAGCTGTTAAAGATTTTACTGCTAATATAGAATTGCAAATAAAAAAATCTGATTTATTTACAAAGGAACTAAATCGTTTTACTCCACTAAGCTTTTCCTTTTTAATTTCTACACCACATATAAATTTATGGAACCTGCCAGATTGTAATTGCTTTTTAGGCCTTTTCAATAACTTCTAAATAATCTTCTGTAATTTATAATTGCACACATAATCGCAAAAATAAAAATACCTACAACAATAAAATACAAGCGTAAATTAAGCTTTTTTTTAGGTTTCGTATCACGAGCAAAACTTTTTATGTATATTTGATCTTGGATAATATCATGTTCATCATTGTTTTTGGGTGTATTTTTATTGGGTATGTCTGTTGTTTCGTTTGTTCCCGATGATTCTTTTTTATATTTTGTGTAAATAGTAGATTCTGGATCGGCTTCTTGATTTACGTCATATACTTTTTGATTCTTGCCATCAATTTGATAATTAATATCCTCGTATTCATAAAAGATTTGAATACTATCGGAAAAGTCGTGTATGTTTACTATGTTTGCCCCGTCGAAATCGTTCTTTATATTTTTATCGTTCTTTCTTTTACCTATTAAATTGGATTTACGGTATGTGTGTAGTTCATTTGATATATTGTGGGTATTCTTTTCTGTATCATATATATTTTTTTTGCCCGAAACTTTTACTGGTGAGTTTTGAAGTATATAATTTTCTGCAATACTCCTTGATTCTTTCTCTATGAGACCATATTTTTTATCTATAATATTGCACTTTGTGCCATCACTTGTAATCTTATTCTCAAAATCTATTATATCTTTAAAGTGAATTAATATATTAAAATTAAACGTCTCGGCAAATATATTGATCTTACTATGAAGCAATGTAAGGCTAAGCTCGTCTTTCAGATAATCATTAAAACAATCTTTACAATTTTTTATAGTCCAATGCAAAGTTTCACGCATGAGATTAAATTCATTACTGTGTTTACCTACCCAATTGATTTTTTCTTCGTTTAACCAATATTTTATAATATTCAATTCCATTAATTCAAGTGATTCCAAATTATTCAACATTATCAACTTAAAATTTTGCTTGGCAGTATATATTTGATTATCGAGTTTTTTATATCGTAAATTACAGTCGGCCGTCACCTCGTCAATTAAAGTTTCATTATCTGGCAAGTAGTTTTTATTTTCATCGATCATTAGTCCGCATTCAAAATCATTTGTTTTTTCATTAATATCATTAATTCTATTGCTAAATATGGGATTCTCTCGAATTGTGGATATGCCTTCGTGGTTCATACTGTCAAAAAATTTGTTATTGTTAAATGAACCCTGTAAAGTTTTGTCGATTTCATCAACTTCTTCGCTGCTATCACAAAAATAATCTTTACCAAGTATTTTCGAGTTTTTAATCCGATCCAAATTATTATTTGTTAATATACTCCCGCGACTTTCATTTTCCTTCTTTGCACGAGCCAAATATTTATTCATCAGTCCGACAATTTCCTGATCTTCTGAAACAAATTTGTTTATGTCATAATTTAAACATTCAAGTTGTTGTGATAGGGCTCTTACTAAATTGAATATGTCTTGCAAATTATCCTTATCCTGGCATTTTGAATATACAGATATGCGCTTGTTGCAATAAAAATCATAAAATGTCTTGTACATCCATTCTGATGGATCAAATCTGAAAAATGTGCCATTTTCACGGTAAGCAGTATGATCAAAAGATAATGCATAATTTTCTATCATTGAAATATATTCTGATAAATAAAGTATATATCTGATATTTTTTGCAAAAGCGTTTCCTATAATTATATCTTTCTTGAGAAATATAACATCTCTATCTAAATCTTGTGCCGATACTATCTCTTCATTTATTTCACTGCATATAGAGGCGAAATTTGATTTAAAATATTCTATCAGAAATGTCGCAATTCTGGACATGACATTCGACGAATCGTGTCTTTCATCTATTTGGCTATTTATAACTTTCCCTATCCTGTCAAAGTTCAGATTTATATACTTATTGGCTTCTACAGAATATGTTTTCGTATAAAAATCATAATATTCCTCTAAATAATCATCTTTCCCGCGATGACTCGACAGAAACTCAAAGACTTGTTCAAAAATACTTCGATTTAGTCTATAGAGCGAGTCTATAAACATTTTTTGCTCTTCTATTAAGCCATTGAATATCTCATCTTGCGTTGCATTTACTGCAAAAGATTCTATCTGGACCGTGAAATAGCAAAAGAATATAATTTTGAAATGGTTCGCCCTCATTAATTGGCTTACAATAAATTTTTGATTATAAGATCGATTTTTAATCTTTGATTAATAGATAAAAATACAATTAAAAATAGAAACTATACTATTATTAGAATCTAAGGGCGTGTACGAAAATTCCTTAAGGTAAGTATTTTTTTGCTAACATGTAATAAAAGATGCCATTCGACAGCGAAAATTACATTCAAGAATTTTATAAATTATTTGTACTAACAATTAAGCAATATTTTATATTTTATTGGCGTTACTTTGCACCTCTTATTCTAGATTTTTACTTTCATTGAAATCCTAAGGGTAATTGAAAACACTAAGGGTATTTTTCATGTACGAAAAAATCCTTAAGGAAAAATACATATTTTATTAGACAAGTTACCCGTTGTCCTTACATTGAGAATACAAAAAAAATACTGTCCTCTTCGTGTTTTACCAAAAATTTCCTTAAGGAAAGTTTCGTACACGCCTTAAATAGATATACTATAAAAATTTATGACTCAATATAACATTGATAATCGCCCATATTCCTATAAAAAGATAATTATAGAGTCCACTCGGATAAAAAGTTTTTTATTGCGCATATAAAAAATTGGCCATTTAATTTTTTAAAAAAAAACAAATATTTATTATAGCCATAACAAAGTTTTGCCTATGATTTTATAATAGATACTATGATACAAGGAAAATGGGCATGTGTGTAAACCATAATTCGAGAAAATATGAACGGATTGCAGGGAATCTTAAGCATTTATTGTGAAGATTCGTGAAATCGAAAATGTATAAAAACGCTTTTATAAATTAATCACCAAGGATTTATTAGCAGGGTTTCTGATTATTTTATTGCAATTTATCTAGCCATCTTTTTGCTTTCACAATTATTGCAATTATTTCAATAATTGAAATAATTGAAAAAAAAGCATTAAAAAAATACAAAATTTGATTAAAGTCAAAGTAAATTTAACTTAAAGCAAAAAAAAATTCTGTTAACGTTTTACATTTACGCAAAAATGTACCTAATATTCCAATGCTTTGAAATTCTTATAAATTAAATACATGCATTCCTACATTTGTGAACCCCATATAAGGGTTCGGTACCCCTCTATCTTGACGTATGAAAATAAACCAGAACAAAAACTAGCAAAAAAAAAACAAAAAAAAACTTAACACAACTAATCATTACATAAATTATTTTCGTATTTATAAAACGTTCAATGTTTACAAAAATAAGAATAAAGGATACATACTACAATAATTATAAAAAAATGACGCCGAAAATATTTTACAAGACCAATTACTATAGGTATAAGTATCAAAAATTCTTCTGTAAAGAAAACTTACGACCTTTAAAATAAAAAATTGCAAAAATCTGTATATTCTAGACTCTTAAAGCAATATTTACCAAAATTGTAAAAAAAACGTTACTTATACAGTGGATACAAAATACTTATATACAATGCAATATTTTTAAGAGTTTTTTCTGTACCATTTTCCTATATTAGTTTATTTTACTAGGTAATAATACACTGAATCTTTTCGAAAATAAAAAATCGACAAAAATACAAGTAAAAAATTCACAATCAATTATAAATTTGCGTCATAGCCTATTTTTATTTTATTTTACGGCTTTTTTTGTTTTGCCTCAAGCTAGAGGGGTCCCAAAACTAGATGAGTTTGCAAAATATGGTATACCCATTTCGCTTTTATGATTGATGACGCTAATGTTTTTGTGGCCATTAGGATTAACTACGTTAATATGGGGCATAAGATTGATATATACATTTCTTGTATCCTATTTCCTTTTTGTCTGACAAAATGTGCACTTATATGTACCACCTTTATATTTATACGGAAAAGTATACTCTTTCTATATTTCAAGTTTCGTTTAAGACACAATAATATTGTAGAAATAAGGTAAACGAATCTATAAAAATTAAAAATTAAATATATTGTATTGCAATAATTGTATAAGGCAAGGATTCTCGTGGAAGCTCTGTTTTTAAGAAAAGGATTCTGTATGCTACGTTCTTTACAATTTTCATAATCAGGGTTAACATCTCAATTTTTTTCTAGGGGGGTCTTAAGGGATAGTTTATAATTTATGAAAAGGAGGTAGTCTGTTTTTTTCGAAAAAAGTACTTTGGGCGTGTTCGTGAGCTTTCCTATAGAAAAATCCTTTGAAAAAATCCATTTGACAAAAGTCCAATGGAAAAGTTCATTGGAATATAGATTACGAACAGCTTCCTAATTTGCTTTAACACTTTGGACTAAAATAGCTAAACTGAAAAATTATCATTATAAAACCCCAAAATTTGCTTTTTCTAGATAAAAACAAAAGATAAACAAACTTTTTTCCTTCTTTACTTTTTAATAAATGGCATAAAATCACAATAGGGTAACTTTTAGAATAAAGTTAGCACTATATTTTAAATGTGGATTTGCTCGTTATAATACATATACTGTAAATTTTTTATTTAATTATATTTTTATTAATCAGTTGTATGTCTAATGACGAATACAGTACAAAGACCCTAAACCGAAGGAAATACTCCTCTATTTATAACAATAAATTCTACTTTAACATAAACAAATGTATAGATAAATGTGCAATCATTATAACTCATATGTGCGTTTTGTATAATTCTTTATTTTATTTTAAATATACATAAAACATATTTTTTTTTTTTTAAAGTGTAAACAAAAATATGAGCTTGACATATAAAAATAGATAAGAAAAAATATAATTATTTTTTGATTGTTGATTTACTTTTTTTTCAATGCAGACATGTGTACTTGTCAGCCAATATCTATCTATTATTTCATCCTACATTTCAAACACACGAAGTAATTAATCAGAAAATAAATAAACTTATTACTATAAATAAAACACAAATACAATCATCTATTTTTTTTTGTTCTTTTACTGATAATATATTAATCTTTACTACTATTACATTTTGTATTTTCCATATTGGGGAATTTATTAGTATGATATCCATTGGAGAAAAAAAAAATCCAAGGGTGTGCACCTTGGACAAAAAAAGACCATAGCAACTAAAAAAATCTATTGGATTTTTTCTTACGAACATTCTTAAAGTTTCCATAGCATTTTATTTTTCCATTAGATTTTTTAACCCCTTTTTTCGTGCAGAGTAAAATGCTCTAGCAAAGGCTTACGAACACGTCCTTAGACTTAACTTTTTTTATTATAAATTTTTTGATTTTACACTGTCAATTTCAAATAATATCTTTGTATTTTGCATTCTTACTATTGTAAAAACAACACCTGACGAAAAAACTATAAAAAACTGCTCAAAATTCCATCTTAAAAGTGGTTAACTATTTTACTAGAACAATCGAACTACGCCTTGAGTGCTGAAAAAAAACATATATTTTAAAAAATAAGGTCCTCGCTTTTTTTTTACAAAAAAGTAAAATTAAAAAAAAAGTTTATGCTAAAGGTTCGTGTAAAAAGTTTTATATATGTTAATTTGTTACTTACGTAACGATGGCAGCGAGTTGTCGGCACAAAAAAGGGCTAAAACAAAAAAGGCTAAAAACAAGGAGTTATTCAAAGTATTGTTGAAAAGTCAATTACGCATCATTCTATTTAAGTGTGTTAAATATGTTTGTATCTGCGAAGAGACTAATAACTAGTAGTAAAAGTAAATTCACATACAATCCAGAGAAAATTTGTAAAACAAGTAAGCCTATTTCTACCCAATATTTAACGAACATACCTTTTGTAAACTAATGTATGCATTTGCACTACAGAAAGAAAGATGCGTTAACACGATGTACTTTATAACTATGTTTTTTCTTTCTATTTTTATTATAGAATATTGCTTATGTTTACTTTTTATAAATTTCATAGTGCAGTTGTAGTCCCCTTTTAATATGGTATAGTTATGCAGCTTGATAAAAAGGCATGCTAAACAATCCGGTTGTCGAGGGTTTACCATTCCTTGTCTTTTTACTTTTAAAAGCAGTTCATTGGGTTTTCGGTCCTTTTTTACGCATAGTTATTTTTTGAAAAAATAGGCATATTTTCATGTTTTTATATTGTTTATATAAGGCTTAGTACAGTTTTACTATGTTCATATATTTATTGGGGTAGAGAAATATTTTTAAAAAGTAACATATAAAGCAAGAAAATTGAATGCTTTTATTTGTAAAATGCCAAAGTTTAAACACAGAAAACTCTGCTTAAGTATCTTTCAACTTTTTTTTTAAATCTAGTAGAATAAAACAATAATCATAAAAAAAATGCTTAATTCTCTATATTAAGAAAGAAAACATGTTTTTTATGTGTACACAAAAACCACATTTTTTTCATAAATGCATGATGCTAAAAGACAGTTAGAAAAACACATTTTTATTCTTCAGGGGGTCTGAAACCCCCCGTGTAATCTTAAAAAAATCAAAGAGATGAAAAAGAGGTGGATTAAAACCCTTCTTTTTACAATCCTGGATCCTACGCCTGTCTATTTTGATTATAAATTTATTTTGGTAATTTTATCTCTCTAAAAGCTAGTATTTATTTGAGAATATCTCGCCACCATAGAGTCCTGCAAAATATTGTTAACAAAAAAAAAAAAATATGATGTTGCATGCAAACTACATTATACCACTCACATAAATATTATTTTATGCAATTCTGTTTTAAAAATATTTCTTATAGTGTAAATTAGTTGGTATATTTGTATAATATACAAGTGATAATTTGATATTAGGACGTTTAAAAAGCACCTTAAAAAACTTAAACGTGTTAATTAAGGATGGTTGTTTGTGTTACCTTATTTTTTTACATATAGAAACCGTGATATTTGTTTAAAACCTGCAATAATCAAAATACGTTTTATCGTACATTTAACAGTTAGTTTTATATATATTTATCCATATTGAAGTAGTATTCCTACTTTATTATTTAAGTATCCTGCTACATACATTGTCATAAAAAGTGTTTGTTACTAAAAAAAGTTAATTTTACAGCTAATTTTTGTAACGGTAACGAATTAAGAAGCTTATCAAATTCATTTAGTGTCAAAACACATTTTTACAACAATTCAAGCCTGGGTACGTGGCAATTTACCGTTATTCACAATCTATTTTCAACACAAAATAAAAATGTACCCCTAAAAACAATCATTTTGGATGATCTTTTTCTTAGATATTTAATCTTTTATTTTGACATTTTTTTCGATTATGTGTATATAATAACATAGTTAGGCGCATTTTGCAACTAATTAGACAAGAATATTTTACACAGGGCATATTTTTAAATTTAGGGTTATATTTAATTTGTTTAAGAAAAGCCTTTAGTGTAAAAAGATAAAGTAAATATTGTTTGTATTTATCTTTAAGCATAACTATATTTTATACTAAGAAAATTGTATATACTATTAAACACAACTTATTTTTTTAACTGTCCAAAAAAAAAATTATTTGCGTGAACTAAAAAAACAAAAAGATTCACGCCACATCATCTTAAAAATCAGTTATAATTTTATGATGCTTTTTTATTTTGTATAATTTTTTTTGCTGCCTTGTCTACAGAAAAACAGTTGGAATCTCGATTCTCTTTAAAAAACACAAAAACATGTTTTGTTTTAATTTTTAAACAATTTAAACATCATTTTTTTATGCATAAATTCCCTTAATAATAGATCAAAAACTTTAAAGGTCGAATAAGTTTAGATTATAGTAAATTTTTAAATCAACCTTGCAAAAAAAAATTAAGTTTTCTCTCCCTGGAGTCTAGACTGCTGTAAAAAATGATACTTTTTCGATCCCTCTTAAATTACGTAAAAATTGCTTTCGGTATCATTTTTTGTAAATAATAATATTTTTATATTTTACATTTAAAATTAAAATTAACTCCCGAAGCGATACAGACGGATATTTCTGTCATGACAAAAAATCAGCTTAGAAGTACAAAAACATACATATATTTCATAAACAATAAAATTTTGCAAATTTGTAAAACTTTAGATTTTTTTAAATTTTTAAAAAATACTATAAGTCATTATTTCTTGTTATGACTGAATGTTCTTTTTTTTACTGTATTCTCTTTTGTATTTTCATTGTTGGTTGTCATGTTTTATGTTCTTTTTTGCCATTTTAGAATTTATGCCATGAGGAAATATCCGTCATAACCAGCCTCTTAAAATTGGGAATTTACCACATTTTTTTTCCAATTTCTCCAATTTTATATTTTTTTATAATTGGGAATATTTAAAAAAAAAATACCTTTGTTTTTGTGTATATAAATACAAAAAATATATTCTTATTACTTAAGCCACAAATTCATGGAATTATATAATCAGTAAACACAACCATAAATTACACCCTAAAACGCTGTTTTCAAGGCCTGTAGTTCTTTATTGACTTTGTGATTTACTTAGGTGATAGCCGCAACGTTCAATTACAGGCTATTTATTTATTTGCGTATAAATATAGTCATATTTATAGAGGTTTCTTCTCTGTTATAAAAAAACCGACAAAAAAAAAAGATTTAGTATCCATATTAATTTTTTTATACAATACGTTGCATCCAAAACCTTCTCTTATGCCATAATCAATATATTTATAAAAGACATCACAACAGGTCTATCAATTGCAAGTTATTTTACAAACTGATTTTAAGGGTCGCTTAAGTGCAAAAATTTTATTAAA